>VSMD01132876.1:0-92964 GCA_008750895.1 Mirza zaza | reverse complement strand
TTCTGTGGGTTGTCTGTTTGCTCTCTTGACAGTTTCTTTGGCTGTGCAGAAGCTTTTTAATTTGATCAGGTCCCATTTATTTATTTTTGTTGCTGCTGTGATTGCCTTTGGGGTCTTCTTCATAAATTCTTTGCCTAGGCCAATGTCTAGAAGGGTATTTCCAACATTTTCCTCTGGAATTGTAATAGTTTCACACCTAAGGTTCAAGTCTGTTACACTGTGAGTTGATTTTTGTGAGAGGTGAAAGGTGTGGGTCTTGTTTCAGTCTTCTACATGTGGCTATCCAGTTTTCCCAGGACCTTACTGAAAAAGGATTCTTTTCCCCAGTGTATGTTTTTGTCTGCTTTGTCAAAGATTAGTTGGATTTAATTTTTTAAATACTCCAGATTTTACAAAGCAGGGGAGTAGAATAAAAAACAAGAGTTTCTTTTCATACAAACTTATTTATTTGGCTTTTTTTATATTTCAAATTATCGATACATTCAAAGAGTAATGTTCTTCTCTGTAATTTTTGCTAACTGTGTCGAGTCACACTCGACATTTGAGTGCAAAGGGTTAAAGTATTTGAAAACAGCCAGTTATGCTCTACATAAATTTTGTCTGTCTGGTACCTTTGATTTTTGCACAACTTTCATGGTTTCAAATTTGTAGTCCCCTTGGTTACTCTCATCTGGTTGAATTCAGTGATCTGTTTTCCTCAACGCACGACACCCAGAACTAAATGAAGCGCTCTAGGTGAAGAAGGAATAGTACCACCCTTGTTCTAGTTATTACAGATTACATCAGTCAGTTCTCAGTGTGTAAGACTAAAATTATCCTAGACATTTTAGGTACAACGGGATTCACATAATAAAAAATCATTAGAAGAGCTGGGGGAAAGGGAGACAGAGTCACCACTGTGCTTCAAGTTGGAGGAAACACCATGCTGTTTTCCAAAGCGACTGCACCATTGTACATTCCCACCAGCAATGTATGAGCGTTCCAAATTCTCCACATCCTCATCAACATTTGACATTGTACATCTTTAGTTTTGAATGTCATATCTTAAAAGAATTTAAATATGGTTCATATAGATTCTACTATGGCAGGATAAATGAATACTACTGTTACTCTATTAACATTTTGGGGGGGAATTAGTTTATGTTGAATTGAGGATTTCATTGCCATTAAAAAAGTAAAGCAACAATAACTCATTCCCTTTTGTCCACAGGGAACTGCCTTTTCCATGGTTTTGCCCCATCCAAGGAACATTCCTTGGACAAAAACTGGCTTATGCAAATATACAAGGCTTAGTCCTCTGGCCTTGATTTGGGACAATCCTGTTGTCACTCTAGCAACAAAGCTCCCCGTAGCACTGGCTGGGGCCTCAGTTGCACTAGCATTGAAGGTTGGCTTCTCACTCTGCCCAATTCTGACCTTCTCATTTCCTTAGAGATGTATTTCCTGAGACCACTCTGTAATAAACCTTCTGCACAAAAATTTCCATCCTAGCATTTGTTTGCAAGAACCCACTTTTAAGACATTTAGCTCTTCTGGATCTTACTCCCATGACCCATAAAAATGCGGATTAAAAAAAAAAAACCTTTCTTGCAAAACGACTGTGAGTAGAAATTTGTCATTCTTCTGAACTCCTTTCTAGGTTTAAGAAATTGGTAGGGAATAAAAGCTGTCTCCCTAGGTCAGAAGTGAAAGTGTTGGATAGTTATTTTTCTAAATATCTGAGGGTAGAGCCAAAAGGTAGCAGCTCTCCAAGATCTTGCCATTCTCTCAGGAGCTGGTGATGCGGCAGTGGTTAAATTTCTTGGAGCAGAAATGGTAGTAACATTAATAGTGCAAAGAGTGACAAACAGCCACTGTAAAGTTCATTTCTAACATTGAATTTGACAGTAATGTACCAGAATCTGGTTTTTGGCAGCAGTGTTAATTCTTTTCATCGGATCAGTTTATGTGGTATAGGTATTGGTCTACATAGTACAGTCTGATTCTTCAGTTCTCCACATCTCTCTGTGGTCTACCCAAAGAGGTAGATCTGTCTATAATTACTTTCTTTTCTGCTAAGTCAGAGGTAGCATCTGTTGTTTGCAACTAAACACCAGATTGATACAGTGAGGATTAAGTGACACATGGTGTGTAAAGCATGTTACATAAGTTATAAGTTAAGCATGTGGTAGGTGTTCAATACACAGCAAGTACTATGAGTTTACAGCCTTTTAATATGATGGCTTTGGTTATTGTGAGGAGTAATTGAGTTAATAAATAGAAAGCACTAGACCAGTGGCTTACATATAATAATTGTCCAGTGCATGTTTGTTATTAACATTTATTGCATCTTAGTAATGGGATCTTCCATATATGCTAAATTGTTAGCTCAGGCTGGGAATGGGAGTTTGGGACTTGGACCGAATCATAATGGCTTTTGTCTTGACATGATGTCAGAAGTGAGATCTGAATTCAGCTTTCCTTGTGGAGAAGGATTCCCGCATGAGCAGTGTGCTCTGCTTAACGGATATTCTAGCCCCAAGTCCTGCCATCAGTCTCTATCTATGTATTTGAAGCTGGAAACTGTATATGAAAGAAAATAGATCTCTCTGTTTATTCTCAAGCTATAAGCTATAATGTGATCAGGTGCCACGGAAGAGACACGGATGGTCTCAAAGTGCATTCACGTTAAAATTTATCAGAAAACTTTCTACGCTTTCAGTGTTGCCAGAAAGAGCTGGGACTTTTTAACGTTCTTCACTTGCCCCAAGAAAACTTATTTAAAATTCTTTGCAGAAAACTTTGTAAATCAAATATTTAGACATTGTCTTCTTGACAGCTGGTGTCCTAGATTTCACTAAGCAAACACTCTGTTTCCTAGAAAATGCCTTACATTTATTTTTGTTTCACTGAGATCTGAATTTACACAGACACAGTCTTTCCCAAGGTCAGGGTGACAGTCTCTAGCATGGGCCTTGATCAGATGGCATAATTCATCTGTTTTCATTTTCAATTATGTGAACAGAAAAAAACACCTCAATTAAAACAGAGAGATAGCCTCTTCAAATTTAATCTGCTTGTCATTAGCACTCAAACTGAGGATATGCAGGAAGGAGTGATTTTTAAGTGTGTTTACTGTGCTTACAAGTGGAGGTTTTAATAATCAAATGTGTTTTCAGAAATATCAATATACTGAAGTACAAAATAACTAAATATTTCAACTACATTTTGAGTATAAGATGTTGCATATGCTTTGAATTCGTTATGGTATTTTCTCCAACCACAACCACATTAATTTTTTTAAATTACACAATAATGGGACAATCTGCTATGGTTTCTTTGGGAAGTGATTGCCCCTGGGGACATGGACTGGGCTTGTCCAGTAAGTGATAGTAAGGTGGTTTTATCAGGTGTCCAATATTGAGAAACCCATGATTGTCACTCACCTAAGGCACATTCAACAATAACACTATCAGAGATAAAGCTGAAATTTGACCTCCATGTGTCTAACTCCCAAGTATTAATTAAATATTTAATACTGTTAATTAAAAACTCAAATAAGGAGTAAAGAGTACAATTTTGTTTTCTCCACAAACCTCAACACCAAGGTCTTTGATGACATTGAACTGCTGAATTAACTGCCCTAAGATCTAGTACTCTCTCTGGACCTCTTATTTTATGAAAATAATAAGTTCTGCATTGCTTCAACACTTGAAGCCAAAACCAAGTGAAGTGATACACATAGCATTCTTCTGTACCTTCTCACTGTCCTGGCTTTTAAAATACCCAGCTTAGACTTCCACCCCACCTACTTTTTTATTCATTCAAACACTTATTGAGCATCTTTGTTTCAGGCATGATACCTTTAATAAAATATCACTTCATCAGCATTCCCCTCTTTTACCTATACCTTCAACCATTCCTTCTCAATTTTTCCCTTGCCTTTAAGCTTCAAAATTTGCTTGTCCATCAACACTCCACAAATTTCCAAAAAATATAATTTGATTTCATATTCTTCTATAGCTAATAACTCACCACATCTCCTTTTTCTTTTTTCTTTTTTATTGATACATAATATTTAACATATTTATGGGATACATGTGCGTGTTTGTTACATGCATAGAATATGTATTAATAGTAAAGTCAGGGTATTTGAGGTGTCCATCACCTTGAGTGTTTTTATCATTTTTATGTGTTGGTTTCATTTCAAGTCCTCTCTTCTAGTTACTTTGAAATACACATAATATTGTTGCTAAGTATATTCACCATAGTCTGCCATCAAATACTAGAACTTATTTCTTCTATCTAACTATATGTTTGTAATGATGATCAACTTCTCTTCATCCCCCCTCCTTCACCCACTCTTCCCAGCCTCTGGTATCTATTGTTCTATTTTCTATGTCCATGAGATCAACTTTTTTAGTTCCCACATTTTAGTAAGAACATAAGGTATCTTGTCTTTTTGTGTTTGGCTTATTTCACTTAATATAATGACCTCCAGTTCCATCCATCTTGCTGCAAATGACACGATTTAATTCTTTTTTTATGGCCGAATAGTATTCCATCATGTATATATATGCCATATTTTCTTTATCCACTCATCTGTTGATGAACGCTTAGGTTGATTCCATATCTTTGCTATTATGAATAGTGTTGTGATAAACATACAAGCACAGATATCCCTTTGATATACTGAGTTATTTTCCTTTAGATAAATATCCAGTAATGGCATTGCTGGATTGTATGGTAGCTCTACTTTTAGGTTTTTTTTTGAGAAATCTCCAAACTATTTTCCATAGTAGTTGTACAAATTTATATTCCCACCAACATATGAGAGCTCCCTTTTCTCTGCATCCCTGCCAGCATCTGTTATTTTGTCTTTTGAACCATAGCCATTCTATCTGAGACTAAGGCGAAATGATATCTTCTATGGTTTTGATTTGCATTTCCCTGGTGATTAGTAATGTTGAGCATTTTTTTCACATACATACTAGCCATTTCTATGTTGTATTCTTTTGAGAAATGTCTGTTCATGTCTTTTTCCCATTTTTAATGAGGTTATTTTTTTCTATTGTTGAGTTGTTCGATCTCCCTTTTTCTTTAAAGTAAAACTTATTTTAAGAGCTATCTGCGCTCACTAGAAACATACTCTTCCTTTTCATTCATTCTTAAACATATTTCATCTGAAAAGACCCCTAACATTCTGCTACAGTTGCACTTCCAAAGTCACCAATGGCTTTCTAGTGGCAAAAATTAAAACAAAACATATTCTTTGCCCTCTCAACAGTTGGCCTCACAGGCCAGTCTCTGCCCTTGTTCTCTAAGCACTGCTCTCTGATGGTCTTGCTCCCGCCTCACGAAATGCGTTCCTCAGTCTTCCTCATGTGGTCCTCCCCCTCTTCACATCCTTCAACTGTTGGCGCGTCCCCATTTCCACCACCTACATATTCTCACTCTGCAGCCTCCCCTTTTAATTTCCCTTCAAATGGGAATAACAAAAATACATACCAAATATTGCTGGTCAGGTTGTTCTAAGAATCAAAGATAACGATGGGTTTGAAAGGGCCTCTAATTAAGTAAAATACTTTATAGAATATCATGTAAGGAACACAGATACTTCATCCATATGCAGGTTCTTTAGGTTATTTTTCTCCCTGAAGACAAATGGAAGCGTATTTTTGAGGGGAGAGTCCAAGAGGCTTCACATGCTAAGCTAGTCGATGGTTGTCCTGGAGGGGCCTCTTTGGTAAATTACAGTCATCGGTTTTATTTTCAATGTTTCAGTATCTAAGGATTATATCATCAGAGGACAATTTGGTGGATTTGGGAGGCTGAAATAATGTAAAAACATATGATAATTCTGAATAAAATATAACCCCCTCCCTAATTAAATATAATGTTAAGATTAAAACCAAAAAAAAGAAATTTTCTAGGTACCAGAAATGAAGAAGAAACTCAGAGGCAGAGAAGTAAGTGGCATCAAATCTCAGACAGGGGACTTGGGCCTAAACAGCTATAACACCCACCCAGGTGGGGCCTGCATCTCTTGCCTGTAGAGCCACGGAACTGAAATATCTGTGTACATTTAGAAGTCCTAGAAGGCTGATCCATTTGTGGATTGAATTTTAGAAGACCTCTGTTTGCCACCCAAGAAAGGAGCTCAGACACTTTCTACCAAATCAAGGCCCAGCTAGAAAAAATAATTACCCCTGAGATATTGTAAAATAAGTCTTTTATAAAGTAAGCTTATGAATTTAAGCATTCTGCTTAGGCCTGACTTTCACAGCATCAACATCCATGGATGAGAAGACCGAATTAATGCTTCTCTCATGGCACAAGATCAAAGCATGATCCAGGCTGGGTGTAGTCTATAAGCCCTTGCAGAAGCAAACTCAAAGCATTTTGTGAGCCACTCATACAGCTCCAGAGAAAATAATCAGTCTGAACAGGAAACTACAGATTAAAATAAAAGTTGTCAAGCATAAAAATAAAGGAACTACCATAAGAGAATTTGCACCCAAAGTATAAGGAAAACCACTATTCCTCTCCAGTGCTCTCAACAGAACACTCCTGACACCAAGTATGTGGGTTTTCCCCTCATGTTAAGCAATTCTCCAACTCTCCAGATGCTAACTGACTGCCCTACGATTTAACTCAATTTTGGCACTAACTGCCCAGAGTTAGTGGAGACCCTTCAGGTTAAAGATTCAGTCCCACAAGACTGCCCCCACTTCAGAGTCCAATTCCAAGTCCCAGGGTTCCACCTACACATCTGACCAACTACTTATAATGTGGGGGTTCCCACAACCCCCTTCTCAGGTTCAAAATGTTGCTAGAACAGTTCATAGAATTCAGAAAGTCACTTTGCTTACACCGTTATTATAAAGGGTATAATAAATAGGGAAGAGCCACATGGAAGAGATGAACAGGGCAAGGTATGGGGGGGGGGATGGGGTGGATCCTCCATGCCCTCCTGGGAATGTCACTCTTCTAGCACCTTGATATGTTCACCAACCAGAAGCTCTCCAAATGCTGCTGTTTAGGATTTTTATGGAGGCTTCATCACATAGTCATGATTGATTGAATCATTGGCCATTGGTGATTGAGTCAATCTCCAGACCCTTTCCCCTCCCTGGAGGTCAGGGGATGGGGCTGAAAGTTCTAACCCTCTAATCTCTTGGTTGGTCTCTCAGCCCCCATTCTCTAGGGGTCATTGCATTACCATAAACTCAGGTGTGGTTGAAAGGAGTTTGTTATAAATAAAAAAGATGCTTCTCTCACCCCAATCACTCAGGAAATTCCAAGAATTTTAGCTCTGTGCAGGAACTAGACACATGGTAGGGAAATAGTAAATGGCTCCAAGTCAAAGTAATGAAAGCTACTAGATAGGATGAGCCTTGAAATGCTGATTGTCTTTGCTGATGGAAATAATGCAAACCAATGGTTTACTCCAAAGTACTTCCGTGTGGTTGGGAGTTATATTTATACCAGATTATTTCTAGTAAGTGGGGAATTTAAAAGTAAATAAACAACTGAAATTTTACCATGGCTTACTAATTGGTAACCCGATCTTGGCTTAATTGCAATCCTACTGCCTCACTATTTAGTATAATTCTCATAGCCATGCTCATAGGCATTATCCCTCTGTCTCAACTTAATTTGACCGTTGGCTCAGAGCTTGCTGAGAGAGGTTGAGGCGATTTTGTGTTTGCATTTAGAAGCAGGAATGGTAAAATTTTCTCTAGGGACCACCACTTGTCTATTTTAGAATCCGACACCCAATACAAGACTTTATCTGGTCTTTTTCCCATGGAACCTCTCTGATATTTAGTACAAATGATCAATCACTTCTTAAAACTTCTTTCTCCTTTGGCTTCCTTCTCTTTCCAAACACAGCTTCTACCTCTCCTTTACTCTCCTCCTCCATCAGCATCCCTGGGTTCCCTCCCGTACCGACTTCCCATCTCACTCCATACACTCTCTCAGATGACTTCATGTACTTCATGGTGTCAGTAGTTCCCAAATTGGTGTCACCAGCCTTTCTTCTGTGTGCTAGCCCCACAAATACATCAACCCAACATACCTGAAATACACTTGTAATCACCTTTCCTTCAGGTGTTCTTCCTTCTCTTTTCTCTATGCAAATCCCCTTTTGTGGGAGGGCACCAGACTCCTTCTTGGCATATTAATTGGGTTCCAAGGAGCTCCAGCTAGAGCAGGAGGCCCACCCAAAGGAGGGTGGGACAGGAAGACCCTCAGAAGCACACACAAGTCACAGCCCTCTAGAGAGGACTGAGGGACAGATCTGAGCCTGCTGGGTCTTAAGGCCTAGCCCAGCTAGGCCAGAGGGAGCATCCAAATGAAGGCACACATTCAAAAGGACCTACTGTTCAGATTAAGGAACTGTGAGAAAGTGGGCAGGGCCCAAAGTGGGTGCTTTAAATGACCCTTGGACTTGCTTTTATGGGCCAGGGAAGGGGTGAGAAGGAGGAAGATGTTTGGCTGCTGAAACAGTAGCATCTGAGAGAACATTCTCAGCCTGCCAGACTAGAAACTTGTCATTGACTTCTTCCTCCCCTTCAGTCTAAGCATCCAATCCATCACACACATGTACGTATCTAACTCTGTCAACTCCCTTCAGGCCATTCTTTCTCATCGGGCCATTATCATAGCTGGCTATCTAGTTTTGCTGCCTGTAATCTTGTCGCCTCTAATCCATCCACCACACTGTTTCCAGAATATTATTTTCAAAAATCACTATAGAATCATGTCAATTCCATAGTTTCATCCTTCAGTGGCTCCACTGTGACCTATTGGAAAGCATTTGTTGAAGTAAGGGTAGACAGGAAGGTGAAAAGAAAGATTACAGATTATATCCAAATCCTTTTGCATGGCATATAAGATCCTGCCTCATCTCCCTTGACAGCCTCCTCTCCTATCTACCTTCTTCCTTCATGAGGGTCAACCACACAAAATTATTGTTTTTCCCTACATTAGTCATGCTGGCACAAAATAAAGGTTGGTTGAATGAAGATTGTAAAAGCAATAGCTGCCTGGGCCTGGAAGCTCTGAGCCCCAGCAATGAAAGCTTTCTGCATATAAAAAGTCTCCCACAGGAAGTCTTCCCATGAGCTGATCTTGCTCACTCACTTCAGAACTGTGGGTCTTGCTCCCTCGTGCTGGGGGTGTGGGGGGAAGCCTTGCACAGTACAATTGTGTGTTGACTATGGTAGGAAGTAGAGAAATACCACTTCTTTTTTTAGATGGAGAAATAATCAGAGGAGTTGTGGTTCCTGACTTCTCACTGAGGTTTTGTCTAAAGATGTTAGCAGGAGGCTATGACATTTTCCTTCCAAGAGTTGGAAACAAACAAAAGCTGATCTTCTCTTTCTTGTTCTTCATCTTTTTCTTTTTCTTTTTCTTTTCTTTTCTTTTCTTTTCTTTTCTTTTCTTTTCTTTTCTTTTCTTTTCTTTTCTTTTCTTTTCTTTTCTCTCTTCTCTTCTCTTCTCTTCTCTTCTCTTCTTTTCTTCCCTCCCTCCCTCCCTCCCTCCCTCCCTCCCTCCCTCCCTTCCTTCCTTCCTTCCTTCCTTCCTTGTTCTTATTTTGGAATTTTCAGGTTAGAGAAAACACCCCATCATCATTTTTTAACTCCCAGATATTTCCAGAGAACACTGCACAGATAACAAGTCCCTGAACTCCCACAGCTGTATTCTCTGCCTGTTGCTCCTTAGTCCTTAGGCTCCTTGGTAGTTAGTATGACGTTCACACCAAGCAGATATTTTTAATGTCATTCATTCTTCTTAGCCATAGCCAGTCCTCCCTCTGCCCCTGCCCTGGTTGAAGCAGAGAGGCAAGGATTTAATTATGTTCCTTTTTGAAAACATGATTTTGGGGGTGACTTTTATGTTATCCCATTACACGACTATAAAACAAACTTTAGAAATAGTGGCTCCTGTTCCTTCCCTCACCTGATGGAGGTGAGCTCAGCAAGGATGTTGGTGGATGCTGGTAGTTTTCCCAGTGCAGAAGCAGATGGAAGGGCCAAATAGTCCCACAGAGGAAAAGAGCCCTGTCTCTGCCCCAAGTCATCATGAATTAGACAGGAAGTTTATAACTTAATAATTAACCTGCTTATTTCCTTCTTCTAGGGAAAAAAATCATGAGTCTCCTCCTTTCCATGAGTCTGACTGACAGGCTCCTACATCTCAGGAGAAGAGGGGAGGATCCACCATCAACTTTTGCTACCAATGGGCAGCTTCACCTGTTCCCCTTCCCTTTCACTCTCACCTCCCAAGGCTCCTGGTAAAAATAATGCTCATACTTGTCACTGATGACTCAGAGAACGAGGAGAAGTCAACTGTCCCTGATGACATGGACCAAGGGTGGCAAATGTCCTATCTTCCTAGAGGACAATGCTACATTCCTGAGGTTGGCCTTATTTCTATCAACCCCTCAACCACCACCACCCTTCCCCAAGCTCTTCTCTGCATTCTGTTTTCTACTTCCCCTGACAGTTTCCTCCCATTTTTTTTCCTGCATCAAAACATAAAAGAATGCTTTACTTAATATGCATTGCCTTGGATTTTGCAATCAGAGTCTTCTTCTTATGTTTGGGAAAGAAAGGAGGGAATGGTTTATGCATGTTTTCTGTATAACTTGGGTAAGTATACAAATTTTTAGTTTAAGTAAAGATGCAGAATATAAAATTCACATCAGAAAGATATTAAAGAACAGGATGCTTAATGCTTCCCAGTATGACCTTATTTGTAGAACAGATGTATTTGGAGAAACAAGTGTTGTTTAATACACCCTCTCAGAGTGAGATCCGCTGGAACCCAGGACTCGTGGAGCACTTGATAATACTTGTACAATCAGCAATGAACAGAGAGCCCCATTGAGAGCAGAGGTAGGGAAAAATGCTAATGTAATTGCTTTTCAGAACAATAGCACCTCAGTAAAAACCGAAGTCTTTATTTACAGTAATGCTTCTGCCTCCAGACTCTAAGAATATATAGCCAGAGTCTATGTTGAGATGAAGAAGTACACAATTCCTTCCAACCAGCTTCGAGAGCACTCTGGCCATGGCAGCTTCCAGCTCTGGGCAATCTGACATTGCAGCTCCTGGTCTGGAGTTTATGAGCTGAGCTGTTATTTTGGCTCGAAGTGAATAGTATTCCAAATGCAATCTTGTTCTTTTCATGGAAGCACGATGCTAACGCTTCTCTGGCTCCCTCCTGAGAAAGGAGGGAAAAACCTGCTATAGCCCGAGGACAGCTGGGAGAAAGATGCAGTTGAGAGGTATATGCTTCAAGGAAATTCAGAACAAGGAAAGACGGCTCACCAGACTCTCTTCCTAAGAAGCTGTAGCTCTAAGCGATGCAACTGGAACTGGCAGTGAGCAGGTGTTCCTCATCCCAGCCTCGGAAAGAGCTCATGACTGCCTCCTTCAGCATCCTCTCCCCAGCACCCTGACTTCCTCAGCCCCAGACTCCTCTGCAGAACCCCAGATGGGTGTTGTTTTTAACCTCTATTGTAGCTGTTCCATGGCCTTTCCATATTCGCTATTGTACCTCATTTATCCATATCGGTGCCGTCCATTGACACTGAAACTAACTTTATACATTCTCACATTCAATTTTTTTCTGTTATATGCAGTCATTCAGAAAGCTGGACTATAACATCTCAAAGGCTGTTAAGTTTTACTGTCTGTAGCTTTCTCAGCAGGATCAGGCTGAGTGGATAGATGCAGTGGCATACTGGTAGGCTCACTCTCTTGGGGAAAATGTTTTTTGAAAGCCCTGATTTGTGGCATGTGCTGATCTCTGTGGCGTAAGTGCACCCACAATAGGTAGATTCAAGCTGCCAGTGTGATGGCACCAAGTGCAGCCTTGGGAGATGGACACTGTCAGCTCTCACAGCCAGGAGAAGCTGGCTCGAACATAGCATGTTTCCTGGATGCCCCACTTACAGAGACCTGAGATTTAAGTGATTCTGTTATAGTAATGGAAGGAATTCAAATTCTAGATGTTTTCCCAAGCTTGGTTAAACAGTTTCTCCACTTTCTTTGTCCCCAAGTCTTTTTGGTATGGAGGGAAGGGATGGAAATGGAAGAGAGGTTAACCATGAGAATGGAAGTTATAGTAAACATAACTAATTTTGTTTTGCTTTTTCTCTGTTAGGAATACTATTTTCTTGGTGGTAGGGCTAAATGTATAGAGTGATGGAGGATGTTTCCCCAAGTCCTCCCTCTTTCAATCTCCTGTTTAAGATCCAATCAGGCCAATGGTGGTATATCAAAGGTAGCTGTGAATTCTTTTACACTGCTCTCACTAGGAGGAGGGGATCTATCTCCCTTCCCCACTATAACTGCTTAAAATACAATATGGTAGAAGTGACGCTGTCCAGTTTCTGAGCCCAAGCCTTAAGAGAATGGCACTCCTACTTCCTGGCTTTTGGAAACACTTGCTCAGAAACCCATCTGCCATGCTGTGAGGAAGCCTAAGCCACCCCATGGAATGTCTCTGTTGACTAAACTCCCATTGGGTAACCAGCACCTGTTGCCATCCATGGGAGCAAGTCCTCTTGGAAGCACATTTTCTAGACCTAGTGGAACTGTCCCAGTTGATGCCACCCACATGAAGCAGAGATAAGCTACCCCTGACACATCTGGCCCAATTTGTAGATCTGTACAGTGAATGATTGTTGTTGTGTTAAGCTACTAAATGCTGGGTTGCTGTGCTATTCAGCAAAGGATAATCACAATATTGACCAATCTCTCTCTTTCTCTCTCTCTGTCACTCAATCTGTGTGTGTGTGTGTGTGTGTGTGTGTGTGTCTCTTTTTCTCTCTCCATCACCACCCCAACAGAATGAACACATGCAGTGGAATCTGTCTAGAATGCATCTCTTCCCCTTCTCTCTCATGTTCCAGTTCTAACTCTAACTCATGTTGATCTCAGTGAGATATTTCCAGTGTCTCTTCCTCCTTCTACTGGGTCTTTCCCCAAACCCACCTGGGTTAAGCGTGTTTTCTCTCTGTTCTATAATGCTGAGTGATTTACATACCATGTTGATCAGATCCATACCTTTTATTGGAAATCTTTGTAGCAAAATGTTATGGAATTCATAATTTCTTCTATTTTAGAAAGTTAATGTAGTACATATACTGGATATTATACAAAATTTGCAATGGGATCTGCAGCAGCACCTCAGAATCAAATCCAGTGATGTTTCAGTGGTGAAATAAATAAATATTCACATTAAGTGTTAAAAATAAAAACTATAAATATTCTCATGTTAGTTCAGGCCAGGTTTTATTGCCAGGAGAATTATTAAACAAAAAACTATCGGTTTCCAGAGCCATTTAGACTTAAGAATTACAGAGAAAGTATTGTGGTGGGCACTGAATTCTTTGAGGACATGAACAATGCTCATGATGTGCTCCCTTTGCCTGGAATATTATAGATTCTCAAAAAAAAATGTTGAATTTATCACACACACACACACACACACACACACACATATCACTACCGCCGCCACCATTGGGGTTATTGATACAGCTCATAGTTCTAGAACCATGTTTGTTTCTGAGAAGTCTGCAGAACCAGAAAATACCTTGTAGCTTCTCCCTCCTACTTATTTGGGTCAATTATCTAAACTAACAATTCTCTAGTTAATTTTTTTCTTTTGAGACAGAGTTTCACTTCTGTTGCCCAGGCTACGGTGCCATGGCATCAGCCTAGCTCACAGCAACCTCAAACTCCTGAGCTCAAGCCATCCTCCTGCCTCAGCCTTCCGAGTAGTTGGGACTACAGGCATGTGCCACCATGCCCGGCTAAGTTTTTCATACATATATTTTTAGTTAGCCAATTAATTTATTTCTATTTATAGTAGAGACAGGGTCTTGCTCTTGCTCAGGCTGGTCTCGAACTCCTGACCTTGAGCGATCTACATGCCTCAGCCTCTCAGAGTGCTAGGATTACAGGCATGAGCCACCATGCCCGGCCTCTCTAGTTAATTTTAATAAGATTTGATGACGAAGTTGGAATTGAGAAGGGAAATGAGATTGTCATAAAATACTAAATAAAAAGATGGAAATCTAAACCTCTAGAAAATCTAGGATATATCTCCAAGATTTTTTTCCTTTACATTCCATATGCAACTTAAACTTCATTTGGCAATCATGGTTTAGATGATGATTTCAAATCAATAATTGTGTTCTATTAACTCTATGCTGCTATCAATAGACAATAATATCATTGGCAATGCATTAAATAATTCTCTCAAAGTACTAGGTGATAAAGAAATGATTTCACCACCTATCTCTAGTTCTTCTTCTTGGTTTAATACACATTAGCTTAGTATTTAATTGAAGATACTGAATTTTTACCTCTTGAGAATAGATCACTGCAAAACTCCAGCCCTGGAATTTGCAAGGTCATCAAATGCTTAAATATTAGCCTTATTTATTCATCAGAGAAGATTCTATTTCCATATGATTGATATTTGAATTGCTTAGTGATGACCAGACCTGTGTCAAAGTTTTAATTAAATTCATTGTTTTGAATTATCAGAAGTACAAATAAAAGGAGAAAGAATAAGAATAAATTCATAGAACCCAAACATTTCTAAATTCCATTTCTGTCTGAGTAAATTTGAAGAATTAAATGGGCGGAAGAATACTGCACACTACCACAATTAAAACAGGTTCCATTTGAACCTCTTCTGACATAGGGCAGATCACAGAGCTTGGTTTCTTTTTGCAATATTTATGGAAATTGTCAAAGAGAATCACCCATAGTCCATGCCTGGCTTGAAAAATCAGGTTAATTCAATCATCATCCTTGGGACATTGTCAGTTTCAGAGACTAATAAGTTAACTTTGGATGCTCCATAGAGCTTCGGACTTCATCACAATCATATAAAGCTCAAGTGGCAGTTTTATGATTTAGAAATAACTTTTTAATTTACATCATAGTGCTGTTGGTGAACAATCTTTTTTTTAAAATCAGTTGAATATTCAGGTTTTTAGTTCAATAAAAAAACAAATTATAGAAATGGATTCTATAAAATCATAAGCACCAAATCTCAGACCTACATTACTCTAAAATGAGAACAGGGTGTATATAAAGCTGCACACATAAACAGATTTTATAATGAATCTTACGGGTGTCCTGCCCGGTGCTAGATGGTGTACTGGGCAGGAGATGCGATTTCTATCCTTAGGAATCTTTGTGTTTAAATGAGATTATGGCATTTTTTTGTTTGATCTCATGTGACTTTTTGATTTCTATTTTTAGAATTTCAGAAAATCCTCTGAGATGGAGATAAGTTGGGAAACCACAAAATCAGTGGTGTTGATTAGCCTAGAAGCTATAACCTGAAGCTGTTAGTCTCCTGTTTACATTATTCTAGAATGAGAAACTGCCTGTGAGGCCAGAGGTAGCCACTTACCAGCTAGGCTCACCGCCCTGCCCCACCCCCAGCTCCCTGACCCGTCCTGACTGGTGTGTTCTCTGCTTCCCCTCAACCCCCCTCCCCACCGGGCACTGGGCCACCCTGTCCTCACTCTGACCCAAGCTCAAGGGGCCTAGTGGATCCTCACTCTGTTCTTGAATTTCAGTCCCACAGTGACCAAGAGGGGAACACTGGGTTCCTTTCCCATTCTGACCTGTACACACCCACACATACCCTGTCACGCACGCACTCACACACACACACATGTGCCCTCACACACGTGTGCTCACAGGCCTCCCCTCCTGGAGTGCTCCAGAGGCTTGGGCTTCTTGATCTCACTTTAAGTCTTCCACTTAATGTGACCTCAGCTGGGGAGGTGAGCTGAGCACACAGAAGTTCAGTCTACTCATCCGTGTAATGGCCTTTGCGAGGATTAAAGAGGTTAAGATGTGTGAAATACTTAGCATTGCACAGTGTGTGCAAAATGCTCAAGAAACAGTGACTGTTATTAGCAGCTCTCTAATCATACTTGAGCCACAATGAGCCCATCACTGGCTTCCCACAAAGTACCTCGGTTCTATACTTGGGATTCTCCTTCCATTCCACAAGTTCTTTCCTCCTGAAGTATCCACTTGATTCCCTAACTCCTTGGGAAGACCTAGAGCCCTACACTTTTCCTGGTGGTCTCTTCCTTTGTGGATAGGAAAAGCTTCTCATGGTATCTGCCTGGCTTGTGTCGTATTAACAAATGTCCCCTGCCACCTCTACTGGTGGCCGGTGATGCTGGGCCAACTTTCCAGCCCCTGCCACCCTCACACGAGAGGGTGAGCACCTGGGCCTTTGTAGGAACAGCCACCGAATCCTGAAACACAACAGCCACCCTTGAAGAGAACTTGTCATTTCTAAGCTATGTTTTTATTGACTAGTAAATAAGGAATCTACAGGATTCAGATGAGCATAAAAAGGTATCAATTTCAATAAACTCCATTTTGTCCAGAATGGGTCACTCAGAAATACTCTCTTTTTAGAGAGATTCCATGCAAGCTAACTGTAGGTTTCTAGTTTTCTAAGAATTGCAATTCATAAAACATGAAATCAAATCTGAAACTCTATTAGATGTAATTAGATCAATTTTTAATGACTTAAGAGGTGCTTTGTGATCTGAAAGTGGCCATTGCTTCTCATCACTAATCTATAGATGAAATACTTACCTCAACTGGGCCTAATTTGTACAAATTAGAGGGTATACCAGGGGGTTTTCAGTGTGGTTTTTAGGCCACGTGCCTCAGAACCAGGTAGCCTTCACCTGAGATTCATTAGATCAGCTTAATGCATTATGCCAATCGTTAAGCATTAGGCTAATGATGAGCCTATTGACTGCTTCAATAAATCCCTAAAAGAAATTTTTAAAGAGTATTTTTGTGTAATTACTCATCAATGTGGTATGGGAAATGCCAAAGAAACACACGCAAATTGTGGTCCTTGGCCTCACCACCCTACCTCAGGATCTACTTGTCCTGATACATTTTAACCCTTTCACCATTGTTACTCATTAAAGAGTCAAATGGTGTAAAGGGATACATGTATGAATTATTTAGAAGAAAAAAAATTAATGGCACCAATAACGTAAGGGGTTAATGAATCACAGATGAAGCTCAAGTTTCCACGTTGAGCTTTAACATTTACTGTGAGATGTAGTTATGAGTCTGACCTCAAAGCTAGAGAAGAGTCCAGTTTTATATCTACTGGTGAATCTGTAACATATTCTCTCACAGTAATCACACAAAATGCATAAATTGTGTGGCTAGGAGGATAGACATGAGGGTCCTTAATATTTGAAGAATGTGAATTTCATCCTTAGAGCCTTATAGTCTGACATGTCCAAGCCTTCCCTGTTGGGAATTCCAGCTGTCTACCTTTGCCTTTCTCACGCCTGGGTCCAACTTCCTTTTCTGCTAGTAATGTAGCATTATTACATTATTGTCATGACAGCCACCTGAGTGTACCAGGTGTAGAGAAAGATACCCATAGGAAGTGGATTTCATGATCTCTCCCAGGATAGCTCCATCCTGGAGACCAGCAGACTTGCTTCTCAGGAAAAGGAATGGAGCTTTCTGCTTTAAAGAGGACAACAACCAAATCCAGCTACCCTTCTGTATTGCATTGCTCATTGCCCTCAGTGACACAATAAGATACAATAAAATAAGCATGGAATTTCCTTACATGTAGAAGGCTCATGGGTTATTTTTGTGGCATAAAACAACAATGGAATGTAGCCGTGCCCAGAGCTGTGGCTGCAGTGTCTGGGGGGAACTGATCAGATCCCTCAGAAAGGAGTTCTAATAGAAATAAAACGATTGTCATCATTTTCAGCTTCTCTGGTCTGTGGATTTGTGGACAGTTTATGAGCAAGAAATGTTTCCTCCTGTCAAAGTTAGGGTATTAGTAAGGGTTCTCCAGAGAAACAGAACCAACGGAAAGAGAAGAGAAGGAGGAACGGGTGAGAGAGAAAGAAAGACTTGTTATAAGAAATTGGCTCAAGCGATCATGAAGGCTGACAAGTCCCAAGATCTGCAGTGTGTGAGCTGGAGACCCAGGACAGCTAATGTTTCAGTTCCAGTCTGACAGCAGGGAAAGAAACAATGTCCCAGCTCATGGCATCAGTCAGGAGGAAATTCTCTCTTATTCAGGAGAGGGTCAGCCTTTTGTTCTGTTTAGGCCTTCGACTGATTGGATAAGGCCCATTTATATTATTACTATTATTATTTTCAGATACCAAATGGTTTTATTAGCTCTAGGTAATTTGTTCTAGTATTTTGTGTCTCATATTTTGCAAACAAAAGAATACTGGAAACAAGGAAGGGATAATCCTTTTGTGTTTTACATACTTAGGGAAGAACCTGACTTTACTAATTAAGTATCAAGAGTCAAACAATTCAAATTATGAAAACGGAAAAAACAGTTTCAACTTTTATAGCCACAATTACATAGATAGAGAGTAGATTAAGAATCACAAATATCTATGGCATAAAAGTGACTTGACATATTCTCATCTGGTAAAGGTCCAAACACAAGAAGCTTAGCATCCTTTCATAGTCTTTATTGAGCATTTATTGAATATAAGAATTATATTGTTCCTTTAAGGAGATTTGTAAGATATCAACATACCATAGTTTATTTATCAAAGGGTTTCTTCTCTAATAGCACTGGTATGTCTGTATTAGTTGTTAAATACATTGGATTTAATGATAAATACATTGGCTTTCACCCTTTGTGTGTGAAAAAACACTAGTGGGGACATCAGCTATTTATTTATAATGTGTTATGCAAATAATGCCCTACTCCAACCACACAAATTAGGTTGTGACCCTTAGAGTCCCTTTTAAAGAGGAAGATATGTAGTGATTCCCATTTTTGTTATCTTATGTGTCCTTAAAACATACACGAAAACTTTTTGAAAGAGAGAAGAACTGTGTGTTGGAGCACGTGTGTATGGAGGGAGATTATTCCCATGAAACTAAAACATTATAAAAGTCTTCATAACATCTTGCTTTTTTGAAATAATCTTCAACATGTATTTTCAACATTTGACTTATTTCTAAGTTTTAATTTCGTCCCTTAATAATTAATATAGTCAGCCAGTTCAATTCATTAAGGATCTAATTGAGGCTAAAAAGTCACTGCTTCAGCTCATCTAATGGTGATCTCAATTAGGCTGAGTTTATAAAAACCATGCTGTTAAATGCTGGCGCCAGCACTTTACCCCCATTATACAATCTACATATTTTTATAAAATAATAAGAGCAAAGGGCATTAAATTGTCCAGATAACTGCACAAACATGGCTAAATAAAGATGCCTGGCCATGTGACAGCTCAAAATGCTTATCAGCTAAGGACAAAGTTTGAATTTTGACAAAAATTGGGTATCGATGTACAACGTGTGAAGGGCAGGTGTTCAAAAGTCTGTGCTAGGGAAAAATCATGGAGCTCCTCCATAACCACACCATCAATCCAGCAGATCCGTCCATGAGGTATTTATCTCTGCTGTTGGAGGCAGTATTTAGGGGACTTTGGGCATTTTGACTTCAATAGGATAAACCTTTTCCAGCCACAGTTATTCTAAAGGACAAGCACATACTTTAATAAGATCAAAGCAGTACATTTTCAGACTATAGTTATCAAAATAATGTGTTTATTAAAACAGCAAAGAATAAATATAAAGACTTAACCTAGTACGGAATCCTAAGAAGTAAATTGTTAAAAGCATGCCTGTTATTAGACACCTTACTAATTAGTCTATTGATTCTCAAGTCAGGAGCTCTGGGCTATCTGGGGTGGGTATTGGGGAACGCACTTAGTGCAACTTTCCAAAAACAGAAGAATGTGGTTTGAGAATGCACACCCCAAAGTTGTTTCGGCTTAGCTATGTTTTTAGTCACAATCTCTAATTGATTTATAAATTTCAAGTAACATAATGGAGCTTGTATTTTATGTTCGTCAAAAGAGGTTATAAATTAAGAACTGCACTACTCCCATGTAAAGCTCTTTTATCCAACAGCGACCCTTGGGGACGCTTCTGAGTTCCACAAACTTGGTGTAGGCAAATTTTAGGCAATATATTGTATAAAGGCAAGAGTAGCATGTCATTTGTCAAATAATCTACTTTAAAGCTAGTCTGTCCCCAAGCTTAAGTAAAGAGGTTCTTTGAATGTACCAGAAATCTTACTCAGCCTTGGCATGAGGGCACAAGGATGAGAAGGAATCAGTATCAGATTGATGGGTGCTGTGCCTATTTTTAGGCGAATGGGGTACAATTACAATGCACTCTTAACAAAGCATGAACTGGGAGTGGGTTGAGCATAGGGAAGATTCTATTTTATACACGCTCAAACATTACCCCAGAATTATAAATATTTATGTCTCTTTTCCTGCCAGTCTGTCTTGATTTTTCTCTTATTTTTAAAGTTCTTTTCCCACTTGTGATCCATTTTTAACCACTGGATCTTACACCCATTGCTCTTTCTCTCTGCCCATGTACCTAAGTCTGCATTCCTCCATGCTTAAGGTCCGCCCCTGGCGACACACAAACAAACCTCATCTTCCCTCCCCGGCACAGAAACATTTCTGCAGAGACGGTTTCTTTGCCCGCACGGTCCCGGCAGTGCCCCACCCCCACTGTGCACCCAGCGGGAGGCTGCGCACGCAAGCCACAGATTCCAACAAGGCAGTCCTGACCCTAACCTCATTATGCGCCACACTTGAGGCTGCATTAGCAAAAACAGATGGTCCGGCTGCAAAGCCACAGATGCCAATCAGGTACTCTGTCGGCAAACATGTTCTCTAATCAGGCCCCTTTCAAATGGCATCTGCTTCTCTCTCCCTGCAGGTATAGGTAACCATTCGAAACCTTCTGTACATTTCCACTTGCACTTGGGGGTCTAACGACACGCTCACGGAACACAGTTGCCAGCCTAAGATGGGCCAGCTCACCCAGGCCAAGACAGAAAGGCAAGCAGCAGGGCCTCAGCCCAGAGTCTTGCAAAGGGCACGTGTCTATCTGGTCTCTGTGTGTGCAAAGCTGGGGCCTGGGAGGAGACAGAGGGAAGCAAAAGGGGCACTGTCATAAATTTGTGCAATGTAGTTGCTGCCTTGGCATCCATTTCTAGGCCTAACATAAGTTATTTGAAACCCAGTTGTATCCCACCACCTCAGGCCCAGTTAAAGCTTCCCTTCCCTGAGTGCTTGTTTGCAATATAGCACACGTGTTCCTCATCCCATAGACCAGGGGTCCTCAAACTTTTTAAACAGGGGGCCAGTTCACTGTCCCTCAGACCGTTGGAGGGCCGTTGGAGAGTGCGGTGCACATTCCACACATGCGCACTGTGGGCCCAGGATGAGTGGGCTGCTAAGCAGGGCAGGCAGCGGTGGCAAAAACACCCAGGGGGCTGGATAAATGTCCTAGGTGGGCGGCATGTGGCCCGAAGGCCGTAGTTTGAGGACGCCTGCCATAGACCCTGAGCCAACACGCCCCACCTATGCTGACCATGATCCAACATAATGGCTGACACTTGAATCTTGTAAATATGTTCCCCACTTTGCACGTGTTTTCACTAAACTAGCCAATCCACATCACTGCCTCCGCCCCCACAATCCTAAGGGTTAATGCACTTGGAGCCTTATAAAGCCACAGTCCCACAGATCTGCTCTCTCTCCCTTGTTCCCCACCCGCTGCTTGGGCTCCCTGCCACTTCTGGATTTTTTTTCAGCCTCCCATCAGCACCCCTGGGATCTGTAAGTAATAAATTTCTCCTGTTTCATACGTTTTGGTTTCACCTCCTTGTTGTGTCTCACCTGACTGACGCAACCAAACCTAGTATGTTCCTGGCCAGGGCTCTCCTAGAGTGTGGCTATCTTAGCTTATGGCGACTCCAGACAGGCCTCAAGACCAAATAAGAAAGAAACTGGAACAATAAAAATCACAACGGACAGCAACAGGGATTGTTGTCTCTGGTGTGGCAGAGGCTGGCCCACAAGCTTAAGGGAAGAATAGAACCCTGCTGGACTAGAAGATAATGTAAGAGAATATGTCCATTTATATCAGGCATCCTCAAACTATGGGCCGCAGGCCACATGCGGTGTTTTTGCCCGTTTTTTTTTTTTTTACTTCAAAATAAGATATGTGCAGTGTGCATAGGAATTTGTTCATAGTTTTTTTAAACTATAGTCCGGCCCTCCAACGGTCTGAGGGACAGTGAACTGACCCCCTGTTTAAAAAGTTCGAGGATCCCCTGGTTTATATGCTGTTTAACAACAGGTAAAACTAATCTACAATTACAGAAAGCAGAATGGTCACTGCTTATGTGGCATGAGGGTTGAGTAGAAGGGGACATGAACTTTCTGGGGTGATGGGTCTACGTCTTGATTGGGTTGAGCTCATGGGGATATATACAACTGTGAAAATTCAGCAAATTGGACACTGAATGCCTATGCATTTCAGTACATGAAAACTTTACGTCAGTCAGGGGAAAGATGGGAAGCCTTTCAAATGCGTTGAAAGAATCTCATCTCCTCCCCTGAAAAAAAGGTGGAAAGAAGTTATTTTCTCAGAGAAACTTTTCCTGCTCATCCTACATGACTCCCTGCCCATCCTCTGTTACAGATTGTCACTTTACCTTGTTTTCCACATAGCTTTATCAAAACTTATACTGTTAATTGCTGGTATACTTTTTTTTTCCTTCAGCAGATTGTCAGCTTTATGAGAGTATTGTTTACCATTGTATATTTATACTCAGTGTAGTGTCCGCCGCATAGATATGTGGTAAATATTCGTTGAAAGAAAAAAAGAGGGAAGGAAGAAAAAGATTGAAAAGTTTTATCTTTGCCTTCGCTTATTTCAAGTATAAAGGAATGCTGTCTGTCAAACCTCACCCCAATCCAATCTTTATTTCATTGCAGTAGCATGAATATTTTCAGCCCTATTGGGACAAGCACTACCAGGTATTAAATATATTATCAAATAACCATAATTAAAGCAATGTGCTATAGATAGACACCAGCAAGAGGAAGTACACTCCACAATTTTAAGTTGGCAGAAATAACACTTCACCTCCAGTCACATTTCTTTTTTTTATTTTTAATTGACAAATAATAACTATATAATTATGGGATACAATATGGCTATGTTATAATGTGGAATGATTAGGCTAATTAAATTCATCACCTCACATATTTATTTGCAGTGGAAACATTTAAAATCTTTCTAAAGCAACTTCGATATATCCAAAGTCATATTTCATTAGCCAGAGCAAGTCACATGGTCAAGACTGATATCCATGATGACACATGACTGACAGTCTATCACAGTAGGAATCTTTCAGTGTGAATATTTATAAAAAGTTTATAATACTAGGAATGTCTAGCGTTAAAGAAAAAAATGAAGAAAATTTGCTAATATTAATCATGTAAATGCAAATTAATTTTTTAAAAGACTCAGAAAATATGCATGTGCCAAATGCTTACCATGTATCATGGTTACATCTAAGAGGTACAAATTTTTTTGATATTTTTTTCCAAAATTTTAAAGCTTTATTTAGGAATATTCGAGCTTCAATAAACTTAACTCACATGCTTAAGGTATATAATTTGGTAAGTTTTGACATACATATACTTGATGAAACCATCAATAAATCAAAATAACGAACATATGCATTAAATCCCACCACCATTGAAAGGCAAGCACAGCTGTCTGCTTTATGTCACTATAGATTCCTTTACACTTTCTAGAATTTTAGATACATGGGCAGAACATGTGCCTTTTTTGGTCTGGCTTTTTTCAATCAGTATAATTACCTTAAATACAATAGTATAGATGAATCTTATCAGTCGATCATTCCTGTTTACCTCTATTATGCCATCGTGTAAGTATGCCATAATACATTTATCTATTCATTATTTTTTAATTTTTATTTTTAATTGTAAATTGACAAATTATAGTTCGTATATATTTATGGGCTACAAAATATGATCTATGGATACAATAAGGAATAATTAAATCAAGCTAATTAACTTATCCATCACTGCAAATACTTATTTTTTGTGGAGAGAATGTTTGAAATTTATAGTCTCAGCAATTTTGAAATGTACAAGACATTATTATTTACGGAATTCCCCATGCTGTACAGTAGGTCTCAAAGAAAAGAAACGTATTCCTCCTGTCTAATTGGGGCTTTGTATCCTTCAATCATCCTCCACTCATTCCTCCCTACCACCACCCCCAGCCTGTGGTAACCACCATTCTACCCTCTGCTTCTTTGAGTTCGATTGTTTTAGATTCCACTCTGTATCTGGCTTATTGCACTTGGCATAATGTTCTCCGATTCCATGCATGTTTTGCAAATGACAAAACTTCTTTAGTGACTGAATAGTATTCCATTGTGCATATATACCACATTTTTTAATTGATGGTGAACACTAAGGTTGATTCCACAACTTGGCTATTGTGAATAGTGCTCCAATGAACATGGTAGTGAGATCTCTCTTTGACATACCGATTTCAAATCTTTTGGGTAAATATCCAGAAGTGGGATTGGTGACTCATATGGCAATTTTATTTTTAGTTTTGTGAGGAACCTCCATACGGTTTTCTGTATTGGCTGTATCACATTCACACCAACAGTGTGCAAATGTTCTCTTGTCTACATCCTTGCCAACACTTATCTTTGTCTTTTTGATAATGGCCATTGTGACAGGTGTGATATAATATCTCATTGTGACTTTACTTTGCATTTCCCTAATAGTGATGTTGAGCATTTTTCCCATATGTTCCAGACATATATATGCCTTCTTTTGAGGAATGCTTATTCGGGGACCTTGCCCATTTTTTAATCAAATCATTTTCTTTCTATAGAGTAGTTTGAGTTCCTTATATAGTTTGGATATTAACCCATTATCAGACATATGGCTTGCAATTATTTTGTCCCAGTCCTACGTTGTCTCTTCACTCTGTTGCTTCCTTTGTGCAGGAGATTCTTATTTTAATGTCATGCCATTTGCCCATTTTTGCTTTTATTGCCTTATACTTTTGGAATCAAATCTAAAATATCATTGCCCAGACCAATGTCGTGTAGCTGTCCCCCATATTAGTCTGTCTTGGGTTGCTATAAAGGAATTCCTGAGGCTGGGTAATTTATAAAATAAAGAGGGTTATTTGGCTCATGGTTCTGCAGGCTGTGCAGGAAGCATCAGACCAGCACGTGCTTCTGGTGAGGGCTTCCCGGAGCTTCCAATCAAAGTGGAAGGTGAAGGGGGAGCAGGTGTGTCACGTGGCAAGATAAGGAGCAAGAGCAGAGAGGAGGGGGTGTCAGGCTCCTTTGAACAATCAGCTCTGTATGAACTAATACAGCAAGAACTCATTATTGTGAGGAAGGCATCAAGCCATTCATGAAGGATCAGTCTTCATGACCCGAATACCTCCCACCAGGCCCCACACCCAACACTGGGGGTCGAATTTCAACATGAGATTTAGAGGGGACAAGTATCCAAACCGTATCATGCTCCCCTATGCTTTCTTCTAGCAGTTTGACAGTTTTAAGTCTTATGTTTAAGTCTTTAATTCATTTTGAGTAGATCTTTGTATATGGAGTGAGATAAGGGTCCAGTTTCATTCTTCTGAATGTGGATATCCAGTTCTCCCAGCACCATTTACTGAAGAGATCGTCCTTTTCCCAACGTGTGCACTTGGCACCCTTGTTGAAGATTAACCATAAATGTGTAGTGTAGGTTTATTTCTGGGCTATTTCTGTGTCATTGGTCAATAATTATTTTTATGCCAGTGTCATGTCTTAATTACTATTGCTTTGTAGTATAATTTGAAATCAGATTCTGTGATGCCTCCAGGTTTCTTCCTTTTGCTCATGATTAACTTGGCTATTTGGTGTTTTTCTGTGGTTCCATGTGAATTTTAGAATTGTTTTTTTCTATTTCTGTGAAAAATGACATTAGAATTGTGATAGAGATTACATTGAATCCATAGATCACTTTGGGTAGTATGGACATTTTAACAACATTAATTCCTCCAATTCTTGAGCATGGGTTTATATTTCCATTTGTTTGTGTCATCAATTTCTTTCATTAAGGTTTTATAGTTTTGAGAGTACAGATCTTTCACCTCCTTGGTTAAATTTATTTCTAAGTATTATCCATTCATTACTGGATGGATACTTTGATTCCAGTTTGGTACTTTTATGAATAAAACTACTATGAAGATTTGTATATGTCTTTGTGTGGTAATGTGCATTTGTTTCTCTTCCAAAGTTCCTAGGAGTGGAATGGCTGGATCATATAGTAACATACATTTATATTGAACATTTTAAGGAAATCAAACACTTTTCCAAAGTAGTCGTATCATTTTATATTCCTACTAGTAGTTTATGAGAATTCTGGATATTCCCCATCCTCAAAACACTTGTTTGGTCAGTTCTTTAAAATTGAGACATTTAGGGGATGTTTAGTAGTATCTCATTGTGGTTTTAATTTAAATCTTTTAGATAAGATGTTGAGCATCTTTTCATGCGCTATTTGCCATTTGTATATCTTAGTGAGGTATCTGTTTTGATGTTATTTTTATCTGTTTTTATATTGGGTTATTTGTTGAGATGTAAGAGTTCATTATTTTTAAGTCACCTGTCAGATGTATGCCATCAAAGTGTTCTATCTTATGTAAAAGTTTATCTTTTCATTTTTTATAACATGTTCTTCATAGGACATGTTATACAAAAGTTTAAAATTTTTATGAAGTCCAATTTAAGAATTTTGTCTTTTACAATTCAATCTTTTTGCATCCTTTTTCCAAAATCTTTGCCATATCTAAGACTAAGAATACCTCTTATTTTCTTACAGTAGTTTTATAGTTTCAACAATTACAATTAGGTCGATGATCAATTTCAAGCTAATTTCTATGTCTGCAAAGAGCTAAGGGTCCAGGCTCATTTTTTGTGCATGGCTGTCCAATTTCCCTACACCTTCATTGTAAAGATTTTCTTTTCCTCATTGAATTGCCTTAACAACTTTGTCAAATCTATTGGCTATACATATGTGGGTTTATTTCTGGATCTGTGGCCTGTTCCAGTGGTCTATATATGTCTTTTATACCAATATCATATTTTTATTATAGCTGCACAATAAATCTTAAAATCGGGTAATAAGAATTTCAACACTGGTGTTGGTTTTTTAGTTTTGTTTTTGTTGTTTTTTTTAACTTAAGACTGGTCTAAGACCTTTAATTTTCTATAAAAATTTTAGGATAAGTTTTAAAAGTTTCTACCAAAAGAAGGCGGCTGGTATTTTGATCAGGACTGCATTGTTTCTATAGATCAGTTTGGGGGGAATTGGCATCTTAATAATATTTAGTCTTCTAATCCATAAACATAGCAATTGCTCGATTTATTTGGGTCTTTTTCAATTTTTCTCTAGAATATTTTGTAGTAATAATGAAAGTGTCTCACACATATTTTGGCACCTAAACTGTTAAATTGGGATTATAGAAGCCCACATCCCATAAGGATATGAGATAAGAATGTGCATGCAGAGTGCATCAGAAGAACAACACCAGCACCACCTGTCAAATAGCTGAAGGCTATCTTTCAATGAAGGAAAAAAACCAGGGTATTTGTTTTAAGGTCTGTTTAAATAATAATTTGGCAAGTCTAGTATGATACCATACTTGCTTTCTTAACCACTGTTGTTCTGTTTCCAAATCAAAACCACTGATTCTCAACTATATAACTATATACCACACTGATTGTGTGTGTTAATTTCAATTCGGGAATTAACTTTAAAATATTTTTGAATATAAGTTAAAATGTCATTGCATTCTCTACCTTGTTACTTCAAAACTCCACAATCCCTGACACGTTCTACCTGTTCGTCTTTTTCATTACACATCACATTGTAGTCATTTATATTAGTAGTCTGTGGTTCTCTGTACAATTACTCTTTCAAAGTACAATAGTTTCCCCTTATTTATGGTTGCATTTTCTGCAGTTGCACCAAAAATCTTACATATAATTTGAGAGAAACTACATTTATATAACTTTTATTATATATTGTTAATCTCTTACTGTGCCTAATTTATAACTTTATCATAGGTATGTATGTATAGGTAAATCCATAGTATATATAGGATTCAGTACTACCTGCAGTCGCAGGCACCCACAGGATGTTTTGGGATGTATTTCCCATGGATAAGGGGAGACCATGGCAATTCTTTCCAAAATGAAATTGCTAACATATATGACACCTTGTAGTACCCTCCTTAAGGGACTGGAATGAAATACCTTCACTCCTTAAACATGGAAAGGTTAAAAGAAGATCTATAGTATGTTTTCTGTGATGAATTCCTAACAATATTCCCACAACTTAGATAAATTACTTACCGTCTGCTGTGGCAACGTAGGGCTCAAGTCAAAATAGTCTATTTACTGTTTTTGATGTCATTCCATGAAAAAGATACACTCAGTTCTTCCCTGTGATATAAATTTTCTCCTTCATGGTTTCCCCAGGGTCAAGTCCAACAATGGTTTGTAGCCTTATTTCAAAAGCGTGGCCCAAACGCATGTTTTCCCATTCAGAACCATTTTTTAATTTTGTCACTTTTATGTTTCAGTTCTTTATCTTGACTATTTATGAAATAGACCTATACATTCCTGGCAGCCGATAAAGTCATGTGTACTGTTAAGGAAACTTCTGTTTCAGCTATGCTGTAAGGCAAAGTCATTTTCTCTTTTTCGGTGTCTCCCTCAGCTTTCCCAAGGTAACCTTGTCAGTTTTCAGGCCTCGTGAAAGACAGGTTGCGGGAAGAAGAAAGGGGCCCTCAGCAGTCCACTGTTCAGCCTGTCTTGTGATGAGAAGTTAAGCAAGTCCAAAAGGACATAGTCCACCTCCAGAGTTCTTCAGCTTGGTTCAGGCAAGGTCTGGAAAGGTCTTTAGGGCATGCTTTGTTGACAATACAAGTCAGTAGAAGGATGCATCAAAAAGAATTCTTTTCCAGACGATTTAAACATTGGCTTTTTGACCATATAACACTGACAGGCTAGGAAAAATTTAGGAAGTTAAGTCCAACGTAAATTTGCCCCAGAATTCTTGTCAAAGTGTCATATCACTCAGACATGGCCAAGGCCAAAAATGAACTATTTATTAACCCTCTTTCCCACATCTACTGAAGTTTTCCAGAACTCTGAATCCACTCGATCATTATCTCACTTCATTTTCCACTTGCTGTTCAATTGGTTTGCTTTGCTGGGTATTAGGGATTTAGAAACAGGTCAATCAATGTCTCTCAGGCATTCACAGCCCAGTAGTAGAGTCAGACTGAACAAGCAATTCAGGCTTAGAAATTAGTCTGGATTCAAGTTTTTGCTCCATTTACTTATTAGCTATGTGATTTTGGATAAGTTGCTGGTCCAAAAGCCAAGGTGAGAATCCTGTCTAAGAGGAGCTTGTTTTGGGATGTATCTCTATATCATCCTACACAGCTAATATATCTTAAGCCTCAGTTTCCTCATCTGTAATATGGAGATAACAAAATCACTTACTGCATGGAGGTAACCTAGATAAAGTGAACACTTAGTATTAACCATTAACTATTAGCTATACAGCATGTAATAAGGCCAGATAGGTGTGGTTGAGGATATGCAACTGAGATCAAAGGTGACATCTGAGCTGCAACCACACACTTTTGGCAGGTTGAAGAGGGGAGAGGAGGAAATGTGCTTGGTGGCAGAGTATTTCTTTTGGAATCCAGCAAAGGGAGTTGTACAAGTTGATACATGAAGAGAAGTCTGAAGCCAGAATGAGGAGAGCTTTGAATGCCACAAACAGGAGTCTGTACTTAATTCATCAGAGAGTGGGAAGCCATCAAAGGTTTCCATATGGGAAAAGGACATAAGAGCCATGATCAGAAAGTTGAGGCAGGTGACCGTTTAGGAGGTTATTACAAGAATCTAGTAAGGTAGAAAAGAGACCTGAACCAAAAGGCTGGCAAATAGTAGGTATTTGACAAATGTTGAAAGAAAGGAGGAAAGAGGGAAAGAAGGAATAATTTATTAATAAAAATAACGAATATCTAGAAGTAGTAAGATGTGTGGTGAGCCATAGCCTGGGATGATTCAAATTACAATGAATATTTTCCCACATACTAGGGAAGAAAAAAATTATTCAATTTCCAACATCAGTCAACGTTTAAAAGATATATATTTAAACTTTTATAGAGTTATATAATACAATATAGATACTTAGAAACAAAATTTACCTAACTTAGCTTAAAATTTATTTTTTTATTTTGAAATTTTATAGGGATACACATATTTTGGTTACATACTATGCTTTTGTATGTGTGTATTTGTATATGCGTGCTCACATGTGCACTAAATGTAGGAGAACATGATTTATAATAATTGGAGAACAAAGTCTTATAAATGGTGATTTAAGAATCCCCTCTATAAACTGTGCATTGACCTCTGCCACATTTTTCAAAAACAATCTCAGGGCTACCTATTTCTAATGATCTTGGTGGAATGTAACATCCACCAATTTTATAGCCCATCCAAATTCCACCAAGTCTCAACCCACAGAGAAAAAGTCATATTTTCCTATGGAGTTTATGTCCAGACAGTGCCACTCAGATTGCAGCCTTGTATAATGGTAAAACCCCAGGGCTTAGTGTCAGAAAGACCCAGAACTTAGGCTCTGACACTCTGTAGTTTTGCAAACATGAATAAATCACTTATTTTTCTCTAAAATGGAGGTGACAATCCCCTCCTTTTGGAGTTGTGAGAACAGAGTAGAATGACAATGCAAGCAAAACAAGTGACAGTGACCAAAAATTCCAATATCAGTTCCTCACACCAGGCCCTGTTCTATGTGTTGTCCATATACTGACTCATGTGATCCTAGGTTAGGTATTGTTATTTTCCCATTCTACATAAGAAATGCTTATTGAAAAATAATAAATGCTTAATTAATGACTCTGATAATGTATTCTCTCATGAACTTTATCCCCCAGGATGAGTGGGTAGCTTATTTTAGTTTTGCCGCTATTTATCACATCACCACAGTTGCCACCCTCTAAGTATAGTGTCACATGGGGCAGAGAACATGTCTTACAATTGTTTTAGTACAGGACCCTAATAACTAAGACAAAATAAAACATAAGAATAGAAAACTTAAAATCCTCAAACACCCTATATTTCTCTCTTCAGTGGTTATTGTAGAGTCCATTGTCCTGAGTCTAATCTCTTCTAAATAGAAAAAGGATGTGTGAGGTTCAGAGAGATTTGCAGGAGTTTTGTGTTCTTGATGTAATAAAATTAATATGTTACTCATAGAAGTGCAGGGTCAGAGAGGAAAGATTAGCTGAGAATGGCTTCTCAAGAGAAAAGCACCTGGAGCAAAGAAACTAGATTATTCTTCCCAAGGGCCTTGGTGAACACAGAGCAGGCTCTATAAGGGGTGAGGCTGGGTAGGCTGAGCTGCCAGTGAGTGAGGAAGGGCTGGTAACCAAAGCACACAGCGTACGATCCCGCAGACCTGCAGGGACGCTTCCCTGGAAAGACAACAGCTGTGCTCAGAGGCGACTCTAGGCACGACAAGAGCATACAATGCCAAGCGTGGACAGATGGAGAACTGGCATAGAAGGATGGGGTGCCAGAGAGGGTTCCTGAACCTAGGACAGGGAGAGGTCTTGCCCACCTTTGGGGACTGAGTGATCTGTGGCTGAGGCTCCAACCCCACGGATCTGATGCTAAACCCCACAGATTTGACACTTAGTGTTTTTTAATAAATCTAGGGATACAAGTGGTTTTTGGTTACATGGATGACTTATATAGTGTTTTTATATAGTTTTATATAGTGTACCTGTCGCCAAATAGGGACTTGACATTTAAATCTCGTCCTAAAATCTTGGCTGTTCAGCAGAGCCAGGATGTCTAGTGCAGCACTCACATTTTCCCTAAAAGGGACCTCAGCCTTTTGTACCAAGTCACATTTGATCAAAGGGTTGTGGACAGAGGATATGGAATGACAACTGAAGACATGGGGAGCGGTCCTCAGAGGGACCTGTCCTTGCCAGGTCAGCATCCCACCCCATACCATTTCTTCTGGTTCCTTTTGGGTTATGATGACCAGACCTCCTGCCCCAGTGACTGCACCACCCCTATACTAGAGCCGAGCTCCTGTCCACTGAGATTACGTTGAGGGAACACAAGACGGGGGCCATGCAGGCCCTACCCTCTAAAAGCTTATCATTGTCCTATACTAGCAGAGAAGTGAATGAGCACTTGACTAGGAGTCAGGATGCCTAGATTCTAGTCCTGATCCTGATGCATTCTTAAAACTGGCTTGGAACCATTTATTCAATGTCTCCAAACCTGTTTCCCCCTTTTAAAGAGGTATTTGGTCATGCCTCTTAGATTTATTAAGAGAATCAAAGAAAACTAATAGCGAACATGTAAGAGGTCTGTCCAGAAAGTATCCAGCCATCGTTAACGTTGACGTTGTGCAAATGGTTCTTGTTATATTATCTGGAAGCCAAAGAGAGGCCTGGGATGCACCTGTGTGAACAATAACAACTTCACTCTACTAGTCAGTGCAGTGCTAGATGCCTTGGAGTGAGCATGTGTTCTGTGGCTGTCACGTTCAAAATGACTGAGCAAGTACAGCAATGAATCTGCATCAAATTTTACGTTAAGCTTCAACATTCCTCCATGGAAATATTCTAATGATTCGGAAGGCTTTCAGGGATGATGCAACGAGTGCAGCACAAATAAAACTGTGGCACAAATGCATCAAAAATGGTCGAGAATCTGTTGAAAGTCATCCATGTTCTGGAAGGCCTGCAACAACAGGGCACCTGAGAATGTTGAACGTGTATAGGTTGGGTTAAGAGACGCTGGGAGAACTGTGTGAGGTCCCACGGTGCCTATTTTGAAGGGGACTGAGCCATCATCGTCCTGTGTATGATTCTTGTGTATTCTTCAATAAATGTCTCTATTTTTCATATTATGTGGCTGGATACTCTCTGGGCAGCCCTCATATATAGACATTAACTCTGTGCCAAGCACTGTTCTAAGTGCTTCACATATAATGTGATTATTAGTACCACCTATAAGATAGGGGTGTTTATTATTCTCATTTTGTAGATACTGAGCCTCTAAATACCTCAGTTTAACTGGTATGAAGTGACAAGTTGATAAAGGGCAGAGCTGGGATTTGAATCCACACTATCTGCCTCAAGGGTGGGTCCAACCACTGACAACTGTGAAATGCTATTCAAATAAGGCATCATTTCTACAATCTGGGATGCACAGTGGATAGATGTTAAAGTACTGAACAAGAACCAGTTAGCACAAGTTCACCCGGGCATAGAATGAAGTACTCACATCCAGAGGAGAAGCTGCAAATGTCTCACAAGTGTTTCCATCCTGTGGCATTTCCTATTAGAGGAGAGAAGTGGAGACATTTGGAGAGCACTTTCCTTGTATAAAGCTGTCCTTGCTGAGGCAATTTCGGGTCCCTTCGTACTGGCTGCACAGGCACTTTTCTCACAGATTTCCGTCTACGGAAACGCTGCTATAAAGCTGAGATTTAATATCCATTATCCAAGTAGAAAGAGCATGAGCACGTCTATTGATGTGTTCTCTAGCAGTTTGCAAGCTCCTTTTCTACAGTAGGTGCTCAGAGAATCAACTGGAGTGAGGCTGAGAAGGAGGCAATTCTTTAAAGCTCAAGAAGGCTTTAGTGGGACAGATAAACTCGCCAAGGTTTGGTTGTTTCAGATTATCATCAGTCAAGACACACAGGACTTGTTCGTAAGTGGGTTACAAAGCAAAGTAAACAAGTGCAGGTGGTAAAACTGCAGTTGAATCCACACTCTCATTGGAGTCCTCTTATATTTGAACAAAACTTTAAATTTTGATTGGATTTTGTTTAAATAATTGAAAACATCAGGAGTTTAATTGCCATAGCTTATAAGGTAATAAGCATTTACTTTATGAGGAAGGTGACACATTTGCAGCTGTTAGACAATATTATTAGGAGTATCTACCATTTTTGCAGGTAAAATTTTACTCAGAGTAAACTTTAGATTTAATCAGATTAGAACCAAGATTTTTCCCGTTTTCTCAGTGCACACACCCCTACTACGTGTGATGGAAGTGACGGGAGGGATGGGAATTGGCGGGCGGTGAAGGCTCGATAGATTTTCTGCTGTAAGTCTCAGTGAGGAGTAGACTTGTTCTCCTTTCCTGTCACATCGTTTGCAACAAAATATTTCTCTCCAAACCATATGACTCCAATAACCTTGGTAGCAGCCTTGCCAGTTCTGATGGAACAAGAGGCCGTGACACTTGGTGCCACAGATTTGCTTGTCATCTCTACCGTCGGTTCGTGCTGGCCCAGTTCCTGGGCTGCAGAAAGCTGTCATCTGCTGATCTGCTTGCAATGTCAAGGAAAGCAGAGCTGAAGTCCCGGCTATGAATCTTCTCTCCCGAACGCTCTCTGCTGGGCTCTGACGAATGCGGACAGAGCTGGCAGCCCAGCGGGGCTCTGATTAACTGTGCTGGTGTGTGTCCACTCCAGCGCCACCGAGACTGGGTGTTGTCAGTCAGCCGTCCCCTGGGTGCTGAATTCCCACTTAAGCTTTTGTATTTAACGGGAAACTCGGAGTTTCAAATGAAGTTCAAATCAGATGTAATTTACAGTTTTATAAAGGCTATGCAATATCTTCTGTCTCTGTAAGTAGCTCAGAAACGGAATTGCCTTTAATGATTATAACTCCTCATTCTCAAATTTGCATTAATGTGTGCTCCCTAACAAGATAAAAACATTTCTCCACCAAGTGCATCCACATGAGGGTTATGCTCATGTGCTTAGCGTTCCCAGGTACGACGCTGCTTTATTTTAGCTGCAGTGACTTGCCTTGCCTTGTTTTAAGGGCAATTTGAATGCATGGGATTCATTGGAACACAGATGCACTCTCCTCATCTTTCAAAACAATCAGCAGCTAGCTAACAACCGGCTGTGATTAATGCAGGGCTTTCACGGAAATGCAAGCCAATGTGTCTCTAATTGTTTAGTAACAAACATAGACCCCCATCGAACGCTCTGGAAATTAACACTCTCTGTAAGGGCCAAATCAAATATTGTATTCTGGCCCTACAGGCCACAGGCATCTAACAAGCCACAGGTACGACTTTTTTTCTCTAGAATAACTATGCTGTTTCAATAGACAAAGATTTTTGGTTGGAGGGAGTCTGTGGATTTTTGGCAAGGTCTTTTAAAAGTGTGTGATGTTGCTAGTCTTATATATACACTGGAATTTAATGTTAATACCACTTAACATCAAATCTGCATGTGGTAGAATAATTTCTGTAGGAAAGACATGCTAATAGAATACTAAAATCTGAACTGGGTAAGAGCAAAGAAGTATGTTTATCCTGGTTTCTTTTTTTTATATAACTCTTTTGAACATGTCTCAATATTTAAGTTTTAGGCTTTTATGTTGTAACATTTTCTTTTTGGAAAACAGATGTTCCCAATATCTCCTAAAAGCCTCCCCCCACCCCATTAACACAGGGATCCCTGTTTACACACTGGCTGATGATATGAGAGGTCACATAAATATCATACCCAATTTAGGAGCGATCAGTCATGGTCCACTTGGGGAAAAAAAGAAATCATACCAGTTATTGTCATAAAAATAACTTAATAAAGAGAATTGATAGGTATTGGAGAACTAAAACAGTGAAACTGAGAAGAATGAGGTAATAGACGGTGACTACTGGGGCAGCTCCCCTTCCATAGGGCCGGGGACCTAAGGGGAGAGGTCGGTTTATTAGAACCTATCGGTGAGAATGACAGCAGCTTCAGGGCCATGTGACCTCTGCAGTCACACAGCGCCCCACCATTAGGAGGGTTTGGTTTGTACCCTGTGGTCACTGTCTCGTGATTCTTAACAATTTTTGAACGAGAGACTATCATTTTCATTTTTCACTGGGTTCCACACACTATGAAGTTGGACCCGGTTTGAATAATATGAAATGGCTCTGTTTTCAGATCGGAGTATTCCAATGTCAGCAATGTCCTATGGTTCAGGATGACAAAAGCTTACAGAGGGGCTGTGCGGAACTGGGACTCAAGAGTGCTGGGAGAAAGGTGCTGCCTCACTCTGGTGCTGATGGGTTCATGGACTAATTCCAGGAGTGTGAACAGAAGTGAGATCTGAACCAATAGCTCTCGAGGTCAACTGTCCCTGCCAAGAAACAGCACCGCTGGGGCTGACACTGGCAACAGGACGCAAACAGGAACACGTGTCCCTTCCTCCAGTCCAGTCACTCAGTCTTCCTCAGTGCCCTTCCTTTGGCAAAACTGAACAGGGAGCCACTTGTTGAAGGGGAAAAAGGGATTCGCAGAGGCCCGGGCCCAAATTCAAAAAGCAGAGACTAGAGGGAAGGGCTTGGAGCCTGCTGTAGACTGGATGTTTGTCCTCTACCTCCAAATTCATGTTAAAATCCTGCCACCCAATCCTGATGGAATTAGGATGTGGGGCCTTTGGGAGGTGATTAGGTCCTGGGGGCAGAAATCTCATGAATGGGATTCGTGTACTTATAAAAGAGGCCCCAGAGAGCTTCCTCAACCCTTCCACCATGTGAGGATGCAGCAAGGAGGTGGCCGTCCAGGAACCAGGAAATGGGCCCTCACCTTGATCGTGGACTTTCCGCTCTCCAGAACTGTGAGAGAGCTGTGTATAAGCCATCTAGTCTATGGTGTTTCTGTGACAGCAGCAAAGACAAAGACAATAGCTTAATAATGAATGAGCCAAGCCAAAAAATACTAAGCCAAGCAAGGATAGATGGTTCCTGTGAAACCAGAATTAAGAGAACAAACATCAGATAACTATAGTAAAAATGTAAAAAAAAAAAAAAAAATCAAAAAAAATCCTTAAGGTGATACACATAAAGAACATAAAAGTTTCTGGAGCATTTAAAAAAAATTTTAAACTTTAAAAAGAATCAAAAGGGATCAGGGTAAAAAAGGGTCGCAGCTGAACACTATTTGTCTGAAAGGTCAGACAGAAGAAATATATAGCATGAATACAAAATCACAGCATCAGTTTTTACTTTATAAACTTTTTCATTTTTTAACACTTTTTGGCCCTTCTGTAATAACACTTAAAGCACACTGCACAGCTGTACAAAAATATTTTTATATCCTTATAAGCTTTTTTCGATTAAAATTTTTATTTTTTATCTTTTTTAAACTTTTTTATTAGAAATTAAGACACACGCATATTAGCTTAGGCCTACACAGGGTCAAGATCATCAATATCACTGTCTTCCACCTCCAGATCTTGCCCTACTGGAAGGTCTTCAGGGACAGTGACACACATGGCATTGTCACCTATGTTAACAATGCCTCCTTCTGAAATACCTCCTGAAGGACCTGCCTGAGGCTGTTTTACAGTTAACTTTTTAAAAAATAGAAGGAATACTCTCTGAAAATAACAATATAAAGCATAGTATATACATAAGCCAGTAACAGACATTTATTACCATTATCAAGGATTATGTGCTGTAAATAATTGTATGTGCTATACTTTTATGACTGCAGCTCAGGTTTCTTTATACTAGTATCATCACAAACATGTCAGTAATGCATTGAGCTATGATGTTCTGACAGTATCTACCTCACCAGGCAATAGGAATTTGTTAGCTCCATTATGATCTTCTGGGACCACCAGCATATATGTGCTTCATAGTTGACTGAAACATCATTATGTGCCATATAACTATAGATATACACAATATTACCAGGTAATGGAATAAAGAAAAATAGAGCATGTTAAGAGAATTGAGAGTAACAGGGGAGTCAGAATGTATTCTTTCAGGAGGTGACATATAACAGAGAAATAAGCAAAGGGAACAGTTAATCCTTGCAAATATTTGAGTGAAGGACATTTTTGAAATAGAATAAAGCAAGTACAATAACCCAGAGGTGAGTGAATCTTTTCTGCTCCAGTAACAAAAATAAGAACAGGCAAGAATCAGAAGAGAGGAGGTTAAAGAGATTGACTAGAGTCAGAAAAGGTCATGCTTTGCTGTCTGTTACTTTGAATGAGATGGCAAGTTTCTGGAGTGTTTTGAGCAGAGGAGACTTGACTTATAAAAGAATTACTGTGGAGACTCTATGGCTAGTAGACTGCAGGAAGTCAAGAGTGGACATGGGGAAACAGCAATCTATTGTGATATTTTAGGAGAAAAAGATAATGGTGGCTTGGGCTATTAAAGATAGTGCAAATTTATTGGATTCTCAATATATTTTGAAAGCATAGCCCATTGGACTTGCTTATAAGTTAAATCTGGAGTTAGAAATCAAGATTGACTCTAAGCATTTTGGCTTGAGCCACTGGGTGAATGGTGGTGTCTTTTTGTAAGGTGGGGAATATGGAAGTGGAACAGGTGTTTTTTGGTAAGGAGGGGTTGTGGTTACCATAAGATTCAAGTGCTAAATTTAAATTTTCTATGACTTTTAAATATTTAAGACAGATGTTGAGTAAACATTAAATAAGAATCTCAAATCCATTAGAGAAGAAAAATTAACATCGATGGAGGAACATTTAAATTTTTCTTGGCATAATTGTCTATTGGAAAAATTCCAAATTAGATGCCTACCCTACATCATACAAAATATTTGGATTAAAGATCTAATTGTACAAAATGAAACTAAAATATACGATTCTTCTATTAATGTAAACTTGGAGTTGCCTTAGTTCATTTTCTGTTGCTATAACAATACCTGAAACTGGGTAATTTATAAAGAAAATTTATATTTGGCTCATGGTTCTGGAGGCTGGGGAGACCAAAAGCATGGTGCTAGCATCTGCTCAGCTTCTGGTGAGGGCCTTCCTGCTGCTTTACAACATAGCAAAAGGCATCATGTGGCAAGAGGGCAAAAGTCGACTTAGGTCTCTCTTCTTGCTCTTATAAAGCCCATCATAGGAACCCCACCCTGATGACCTCACCTTACCCTAATTATCACACAAAGTCCCTACCTTCAGTCAACATATGAATTTGGGGATTAAGTTTCCAACACATGAAATTTGGGAGACACATTCAAACCATAGCAGGGGTTGAGGTAGAGAGGGAAAGTAATTCTTAGGACAGAAAACCCAAGAGCCATAAAACAAAATATTGATAGATTTTACCTCCATAAAGAATTGAAACTTTCTAAATGGCAAACAAACAAACAAAAAAAACAACGAATAAAACCAAGAACAAAAGATAGATTGGGGGAAAAAATAGTTGGAAAACATGGTAGGCAAAGGGTTAACAGCATGAAAACACCAGGAAATTTTTTATATTAGTAAAAAAAAGATACAAAAGAAAATCTAGTAAAAAACTGATAAAATATAAGAAAATGTACAAAAGAGAAAATGCAAATATCTAATAAATATATGGAAATATATCTAATCCCACTGAAGTCTTTTAATGCAAATTCAAACAATAATGACTCATTGTTATCAGCATACTTGCAACAGTTAAAAAGATTGATTACATCCAGTGCTGGTGAGTGTATAAGAAAATGGACTCTCTTGTTTACTATTGGTACTAGGGTGAATTGCTATTTTCTTTTTGTAAATTAATCTGGCAGCATCTATTAAAATTAAATAGGCACAAATTTGATTCACCAATTTTACTTATAGTTATTTTAGATAGGTAAAAATATTTATATCTAGCCATATTTTATTGAAGCATTGTTAATAGCAAAAAACTGGGGGGGGGGAGGGGAACTTGAAGGCAATTAACATGAGAAGTATTAAATAAATTCCACCAGATTCAGACTACACAATGTTGTTTTCCAACTACATAAAAGAATGCACAAGCTTTGCATGTAATGACCTGTGAAATGTCCATGATACATTTTTAACAGCTTTATTGATATATAATTCACATATCATAAAATCCCCTCATTTAAAGTACATAGTTCAGTGGCTTTTAGTGTATTCAGACTTGCACAACTATTACCACTGCTTTCAGAAGGTTTTCATCACTCCAAGAACAAGTCCTGTGTCCATTAGCAGTCACTCCCATTTTCTCATTCTTCCCCCACCGCCAAGCTCCAGGCAACCACTAATCTACTTTCTGTCTCTTATGCCGTCTTAGTCTGTTCTGCTATAACAAAATATCTTAGACTGGGAAGCTTATAAACAACAGAAATTTCCTTCTCACGATTCTGGATGTCCATAGTTAATGGTGCTTCTTCCATCTTTTGGATACATTCTTATTTTGTTTACTTTGGAGTCTGTAAAAGTCTGGTTTCTAAATAAACTATGCACAGTTTAAAGAACATTCAAATAGTACACAAAGGTATATCTGAGCTTAAAGGAAAGCTCTGTGGCAGCCATGGAATAGCTACAAGTAGAGCATTTGGCTGATAATCAGTTATTAACACCTTTAGATCTAACATTCTCTAGTTTTGTAATCCTTATGTTCCCTTCTTGAAATCTCTTATCTGATCCCCTATAAATGAGGATAATTAATTTGTTTTTGGTAAGAGAATCAGAGAATCAAAATGTTATTTTCAGTTATTTTTTTAATATTTTCTTTTTTTTCTCAACTATGAATTTGTGACATAAAGCTCTACAATTCTATATGTTATTTCCTAGACCCATCATCTAAAATAAAGTGGGATTTAAGATAAAATGTTTGCTTTATAACAAATTTTTCTAAAATTACTCTGCATATTGATATGCATTTGCAAATAGATATATCGAGTGTCAAAACCTTGTTATTTTCCTAACCATGATAGTCACATATTAAGACTTAGGCTATATAAAAGAAGTTCACATTTCTGTCTTGAGCTTTGGATTGGCAACTTCATTGCCTTCATCATGGGTCTTGTGTGTGAGGCCATCATCTGCATAGCTGGAAGGCTAAAAAGGCCAAATAAAATGCAAACTTTGAGCATAGGTATAGATTTTTTTCCATATGTTTAACATGATTCAGCGAGCACAGAGTAGTGAAAGATTCATACCTGACTTTCTGTTCCTATTTTGATGGAGGCTGATACAAGAATTATTTTATTTACAGAAAATGACAGCTATCATCCTGATTTTAAAGGAGGAAATAAAGGATATAGAGGGTTCCCAAAGCCAACACGGCATAATGTAAAGCAAACGAGGACAAGATGCATCCAAGAACACATTTACTTATTATGTTCCTTTATTCTCCTCTAATCAGGAATAGTTCTCCAGCTTCCTTTGTCTTATGTGACGTTAATATTTTCTGAAGTCACTCTTGGTGGGACTGTAAACTGGTTCAACCACAGTAGTGATTATAGTAATAAACTTACTATAATTATAATGTAGTGCTTACTAGTGCTAGGCACTCTTTCAAGTACTTTATATATGTTAACTCATTTAATCACCAGGAAAATAATTTGATATCGTCTAATTAAGTTGACAGTTTTCCTACAGGAGATTCAGCAATTCCAATACTAGTTGTATACCCTAGAGGAAATCTTGTAAATGCATGTTGGGAGACTTATTGAGAATGTTTACAACAGCATAGTTAGTAGTAAAAATCCAAAGCAATTCAAATGTTTATCAGGAGGAAACTGGATAAATAAACGGTGGCCAACTCATATATCAAGAAATACAGTAAGATATCCTTTACATAAAAATAAAAACTGTATAAACATGGGGCCAATCGAAGATTAGAAGCAAATATTAAGTAGAAGAAATATGGTTTAGGGATTCATATTCAGAAAAACTATGACAAGACCCCAGGTGTGTTAGGGTTCTTCAGAGAAACAAAGCAGTAGGATACATAGAGATAAGGATTACTATGGGAATTGGCTCATATGATCATGGAGAAGCCCCACCATATGCCATCTGCAAGCTGGATAACCAGGAAGACTGGTGGTGTAATTTTGTCTGAGGCCAAAAACCAGGGGAGGGAGGAGGAATGGACTAGTTTACGTTCTAGAGTCCCAAGGGAGCTCTAATGTTTGAGGGCAGGAGATGAATGGCCCAGCTCCAGAAGAGAGAGAATTCACTCTTCTGCCTTTTTGTTCTATCCGGGCCCTCAACAAATTGGATGAAGCTCAGCCACATTGGTAAACGATTCAAATGTTAATTTCGCCCATCACAAACAAAACCCAAAATGATGTTTCACCAGCTGCCTGGGTATCCTTTAACCCAGTCAAGTTGACACATAAAAGTAACCATCACAACAAGGGAATGATACAAACCAAAATCAGGGTAGTGGTTGGTTGCCTCTGTATGGAGGATAGGAAATGAGATATGGAAAATACATCAGGCAGTTTAAGTGGTGTTGGTGAAGTTCTCTTTCTTAAGCTGCATGCTAGGTACAAGTGTTCATTCTATTAATCTTTATACTTTATATATACACTGCTTATATCTGTTTGAAGTATTTTACAATGTTCTTTATAAGAAAACTAAAAAATTGGTGAAATTTATACAGTGAAGAATGAGACAGAGAGCCTTCGAGGCCCCTAGAGCAGTACTGTGTGTGCAGACAGCACTCAGTGTTTGGCAGTAAAGGAAGCTTTTGTTGACAGCTCTAAGCACTAGGTTCACAATTCAGAGCAGTCCCCTCTCCCATATCCTCTTTCTAAGTTTTACAGAGTTGACTCTCCCAGTGAATATATATAATGTGACAACTATTTTGACTGGCACTGTCAATTCATTTTATATTCTTGCCAGAAACTCTGCTGTAGCAAATATTTGTTCAGATGAAGAATTAACTCTTGGTTCTGAATATCCCTAGTCAATCTTTCTCTTTTTTTTTTATTTTTTTATTTTTTGAGACATAGTCTCACTCTGTCACCCCGGGTAGAGTTCAGTGGTGTCGTCATAGCTCAGAGCAACCTCAAACTCACGGGCTCGAGTGATCCTCCTGCGTCAGCCTCTTGAGTAGCTGACGCAGGAGGATCTACAGGTGCATACCATGACACCCTGCTAATTTTTCTATTTTTAGTAGAGACAGGTCTTATTCTTTTAGGATATTCAGTTCCAAGATATAGTCTAGAGAATTCAGCTTTGCTGGTTTTGTTCTTTTCTGGGGGTGAGGGTGGGGGTGAGGGCTGCAAGAACAAGAGTTTTCTTTCTTGTCACTTTACCAATTTATTAGCTGAGCAAGTACTTAACCTGTGTCTCAGTTTTCTTATCAGTAAAATGGATATAATCAAGTATGTGATGATATATGTGTATCTATCAACTTATCACTTGGAGTAGCATGTAGTGAGTGCTACATAAGCCTTAGTTGTTGGTCACATACGGTCTAATGGTTTTCATCAAAATTCTGCAAATGGCAACCATTTGATTAAATTATAATTTATCTTGTGTGAACAAAGAGGACCTTTAACATTAGAAACATAATTATAAATAAACCAGATAATGTAAGATTTGAGATTATAATTAAATTTCAGCTTAAAGTTTTATTTCTAAATAATTTTTACATAAAACTATGACATGATTTCTTTAAATCTTAGTATTTAAATTCACATCCAGTCCCGAGATGATGATTTTACAATGCCTAAAATTTAAATTATGCTAGTTGATATAATGTTGTCCTATGGCATTTCATTTGATCTTCAAATCACACTTTGAAATGGGAATTATAATCCACATTTTATAGATGGAGAGAATTAAGCTCAGAAGGACCAGATAGCTTAGCAAAAGTAATAGGGCCAGTCTAAGACTGGCAACTGGGTGGCCTAACTTCAAGCCCAGGGCCCTTGCTACCATGCAAAAGTTGACTCGCCACTCTTCTCATTATTATAGATATTGAACTTTCAAATTGCCTACATTTCTGATTGTAGCTGTAGGCCAAAGTAGAAATATCATGCTTGGTTTTGATCTAAAATAGTTTTATCAACTATCTGTTATTTATAAATGCTAATGAACCCTTACTTGAGGTTATAAAAAGTTCAATTAATTTTTTCAGTAGTAACCCATACTACACATACATTAGAAAGCTTGCAAATAAAGAAACTTCGAAGGGAATTGTCTTAAAATGTGAAAAGCTAACTTTGTACTCTGTTTTTTAAGTTTATGTTTTCATCTGTTTAAGTTTACACTTTAATTTTTAAAAACTAGTGTTTGGATTATGAAAGCAATATATGTTCATCAAAACATTTGAAAAATGTGAAACCATACCCACAAGTAAAACAAAAATTACCTATGTCTCTACCCAGAAATAACCACCATTCAATATTTTAAAGGCTCACTTTTGAATTTGAGATATATGTAATATACATATATTTACACATATTAGATTACATTATATAAAACATTTTATATCTTTTCTCACTTAAATTTTATTATAAGCATTTTCTTTTTAAATTATCATATTAAAACCAAATCGAATTTATCCCAGAGACACAGATAGCATAACAACCATGGACAAGAGCTGTGGCTGACCTGAATGCCTTCCAGGCTGAGCTGGTCTCATTGATCACTTCAGCTGAAGTCAAGAACAAATTTCCTACCACCCTTTTTACCTGGATGACTCCTGTTATTAAGGAAGTTGCCCACAAGCAGCACATAAATGATGACGTGGTTATCCTTCTGGGAATCTCCACCAATTAATGAAGGGCAGACTCATTTTGGGGAGATCTCCACAATTGTCTAAAGGATGAACGATCTACTAGTGGTACTTCCTCAAACACTTGCAGCTCTCCTAGGACCATCCATAAGGTACACGTGTTTTGGGGAGGGAGGCAGGTTAATGCCTGGTTTCCATGTAAGAAGTGCTGCCCCATTTGACAAAATGGAAATGAGTAAATAGAAGTAAAATGGGAGAAGCTGCCCCAAGTGACGGGAGTGAATTTTGTCATTTTTGTTTTCTTATATTGGTCTCTACATCTCTCTCAGAAATCAAACAGAAAGCTCAGAATAAAAAAAAAAAAAAAATGGAGAATTCTCATTTGAACATGTAACACAAGGAGTTAAACCTCTATTTCTGTCCTTTAAATTTTGATTTTCACATGAAAATATGTGAAAAAATCACAAAAATTGAAAGACGAATAGAGGGGTTGATGGGAGGAAGTATGTGAGTGCTAATATTTTCTTCTCCCTGAACATATTTTTGCCATTTATTTTTGCCTTTTCAATTCTTCTGCCTTTTTCCTGTCATTCTGTGCTGGCTAGGACCTCTAAACAGTATTGGATAGAAGTGATAAGGTTTGTCTTCTTCATTTTAAAGTGAATGCTCTGTTTCCCCATTAAGAGTGATCTTTGCTATAGGTTTTTCATGGATAACCCGTTATTTGTGAGAAGTTCACTTCAATTTCTGATTTGCTAAGATTTTTGTTTTGGAAATTACCACACTGAATTTACCAAATGCACAGCTGTGCTATATTTCGTTTGAGGTCAGTCCAACATCTGTGGTTCCTAGGGGTCTAAACTATTTGTTGCTTCTAACTGAGAATCTAGAATAATATGTCCTTTTGAAGCTTTAGAGAGGCTCCTGAGGGCTCCCATTCATCCAAAAAAATTCCGCTTTTTGGTTTTGGTCATATATTTTGCCATAGTAAAGACATGGACTGTGTATACAAATACATTAGTGTGAAGAGGAAGAGATGAAAACGGTTCTGCAAAAGGGAATGTGAAGAACTGATTTTGAAATGATTTTAAAAATGTGACATTTCTTTTAAAAATCTATAGCAAACACCACAACATGCTAATATTTGTTCATTTTGGGAGGGAAATAAATGTATTTGTTATCCTTTGTAACCTATATTTTCAAAGTTAAGTTTTAAAAAAGGAAAAGTTATTCTGTTGATAATCTTTGATTAAATTAAACACACAGCAAGTAGAATTAGTCACTGCACCCCACAGGCTTTGCTACTGAGCCATATAATTATTCCGATGTATTGTTTTTCTCTGCATACTTTCTTTTATATATTGCTTCCCCCCAATATTAAATATAGTAACCAAAAAGAAAAGCTGTTATAGCAATATTATTACCAGATAAAATAATTTAGGATGAAGAGACTATTTTTACATGTTTCACTGTTTTATCAGTCCTTAAATCTCTCAAGAGCAGGGACTTTGTGTTCTTGGAATTTGGCTGGTATCTGGCTTATTTTGCTGAATATAAGTACTAAAATTCACAAGGACAAGGTTTGGAGTCAAAAGAGCAATTAAAGACCTATGCTTTATTCTGTTAAGTAATTTTATGCCATTGTGCTGAATGCATTTCTGTAATGGATTCAGATGTTTCGTTGGGTGGGGATGTGGCAGAGAGTTAGCTAACTCCTCCACGCTGCACTTCTCTGAGCACCCAGTTGACTACATTTCCCAGCCACCCTAGAAATTAGGCATAGCCATGTAATTAAGTTCTCTCCTGGAATATAAACATCAATGATACGTGGCATTTACAGACATAGTCCACAAAAAAACCTTCTAAGTGTATTCCTCCATGCTTTTCCCTTTCTGGATGACTGGGATGTCAATACCCCCTAGAAAGCGGTATGTTTAAGATGGCAGGACTGATATCAGTCTCTGATCCTGTGATTATGTGGAGGAGAACTGGCCCATGAAACCAAACACCTACTCTGAACTGTTACTTGAGCAAGACATAACCTTGTATATATTAAGATACTGAAATTTGGGGGGCAGTTTGTTTCTGTTGTTTAGCTTAACTTAACCAGTAAGTAATACAAAATATTGTGTGGATAATCTTGGGCAAGTCATGTAATTTCTAGGACTCAATTTCCTCATTTGTGAAATAACATGGACTTTGAATTTAGAAAATGAAGAGATAAGCTACGTAAAGTATTTTATAAACTCCAAGGTACAAGATAATCATAAAAACTAAAAAGGGGAGTATTTAAGACTTTAAATCTATGTAATAGATTTAATACTTAAAGTTATTCTTTTAGGATGCTACCACTTTTCTGAATTTGTTTTCTAATTGCTTATTTAGAAAACCTAATTTTTATGTGGAATTCAAAGCCCTGATAAACAATTCAATTTATCTTTTCAGGCTAATTTTCTACTAGTCATTTCCACATTCATGGCCTATGCTTGTAGAGTTGAAATAGTAGCTTGTATAAAGAATAAAAAAACACACAAAAAATGAATGTTTAATCAGAATTCATGCTTCCATTATTGTTTTGTCTGGATTTTATTTATTATTTTAAGATTTATTACCTTAAGATATTAGTTATATAATTTATAATAATTATATAATAATGAATTATATATTCATTATAATTTTAAAATATAGTCTTCGATGTTTAAAAAGAATGTTTATATTTAAAATCATAGGAGGCTAAGAAAATTATTAATGCTTATATTAAATAACTATGATGCAAAAATGATAGTCAAAATATTTATTAATACACCATTTTAAACCTCTTACCTAAAATAAATTTTTGAGCCACTGAAAAAGTGAACTTCCTTACAGAAATATTTAATGTTATCATAGGCATACTCCATTTGAACATTAACTCCATTAAGTTATTTAAAAGATAGTTATACATTAAAAATCCAGTAAGAACAATAACACAGGGTAACTATATGCTAATGTTTTGAACAAACATTTCAAATGTAGACTGACTACATATTTTGTATAAATCTTAAATAATAAATGTCTCATTTTGCTAAGACAGCCTTTGTTGTCAGGAGATTCTACTGATTTTTCAGAAATAGAGCTGCTCCACACTGAATCCACTGGTCTTGGTTGCCCCCACATGGAACATCGATATTGGTTACCACACAATCCCTTTCAGCACTCGTGTAAACAGGCAAAGAGATGCACTCATCAGGAGAATATGGGCCATATGCACCCTGTTAAAAAAAAATGTTAAAATATAGCAATGTACTAAAACGAAGCAGATTACTAGATAACTGAAGACACAGACACACAACCTCCCCAATAGTTTAACAATTTATTATGAAATCTTTTAAATGAAGACTTAATAAAATAAGCTTCTATCATCCTGTTGCAATAATTATTAACTCATGGCCTATTGTGTTTTATTCACAACCTCTCCCAGCCCCAAATATTGGAGTATTTTGAACTACATCTTATGATTATAAATGTTCATCTATAAATATTTATATCTCAAAATAGTAATATCACCATGAAAAAATTTCCTAATATCATATATCCAAATAGGTCAACTCACAATGTTTAAAAGATTTTTTAATTAGAATTATTGTTTAAATAAAGCCCACATTTTGCAGTTCGTTGATATGTCTTTTAAGTCACCAAAAGAAATATTTTCTCCTTTTTCCTAGCAATTTGTTTGCTGAAGAAACTATACCAGAGAGTCTGTCACATTCTGACTTTCATTGGTTACATTCCCATGGTATCATGTTCTTTCCCTTGTATTCCAATTTTTAAATTGGCTCTTGAGTTCTGATACGTCCCTAGTTGTCTTCAGTAGCTTCCTTGCCTTTCTAGTATGTCAAGTGTTACAAACTCATTTTGTATATATCCTGCTCCAGAAATCAAATTAGTCATTACTGTACTCTGATGATCCCTGGTTCCTTTCAAAAGAATTGGTATTAGAGACCATAATTTGGGTGCTAGGAATAATTGATTGTATTCTCATTCTAGGATTTTTCAGGGATTAGAGCTTAGAAATAGGTATTTGTAAAAGAAAAACATCAAGAGTTCATAATGGTATTTCCAATTCAAATTTAGGATTAGTGTTTTTACTTATAATTTTACTCAACTAACATTATTATGATTTATTTTTTAGAATTGGAATGGATGTTAAGAGATAAGCTAGACCCAGGTAAGCTAGACTATTATAAGTGATGAATCAGAAGCCCATAGAGAATTTATTCATGGTAACCTACTTAGGAAGGGGCAAAGTTGTCATAGATAGTAAAGTTGAAAAAACATTTTGGCATATGAATGTTAGCATTTAACATGCTAACATGCTAATGACTCTGTCATTCTGTTACTTTTCAAATAGAAGACAATAGCATTTATGGAAAGAAATCATTTTCTGGCTCTAGAGTACGTGTCTAGGAGCTCCTGACCTAGGTAGGTTGCTCTCCAAGTATTAGTTTTCCTATTATTAATATAAATGGACAAATGACACTTGCCTACCTCATAGGATGTCAAAAGAACCAGATGATATAAGAAAGAGCTCAAATACAAGTATTATTTATCCACATATCTCTCATTCTTTGGACAGCCTTTGCTTTACTCCCTACTAATTCTTAAATCAACTAGAAAAAGAAATCCCAGTTTTTTAGCATCTACAACATGTCTTGGATGGTGCTATGATAGAAATTAAATATTTTTCCTTCATGGAAAAATTAAAATATTTTTAAACCTAAGTGGGCATTATTTGAAATTTCTATTTTTTCCAATCTTCTTCCCCCCCCCCCACAGGAAACTATGGTTCTTTTCTTCTTTTAATTACCAAGCTTCTTAGTTTTATTCAATGTTTCCATGAAGATATCACTGGAAGGAAAGTCCAACATCATTTTACATGATTATCTTTAACAAGGGAACTACAAGTGGTTTTTTAAAATATTTTCTTTTTTATTTAATAGATTTGGGGGTACAGGTGGTTTTTTGTTACATGGCTGAACTGTGCAGTGGAGAAGCCTAGGTTTGTAATGTACCTGTCACCTAAATAGTATACATTGTATCCAACAGGTGATTTTTCATCTCACACCTCCACCTCCCACTTACAAGTGAGAACATGTTGTATTTGGTTTTTGATTCCTGGGTTACTTCACTTAGAATAATGGCTTCCAGTTCCATCAAAGGTCCTGCAAAAGACAGTATTTCATTCCTTTTGATGGCTGAGTAGTACCCACTCATCCATTAGTGAGCATTTGGGTTGGCTCTGTATCTTTACAATTGTGAGTGGTGCTGCGATAAACATACGGCTGCAGGTATCTCTTTTATAAAATGGCTTCTCTTCCTTTGGGTAGATCCCCAGTAGTGGGACGGCTAGATTGAATGGTAGATCTACTTTTAGTTCTTTAAGAGATCTCCATACTGTTCTCCATAGAAGTTGTACCAGTGTACATTCCCGCAAACAGTGTAGAAGCATTCCCTTTTCACTACATCTGCACAAGCATTTATCATTTTTTGACTTTCTGTTGGCCCATTCTGATGAGGGTAAGGTGGTATCTCATTGTGGTTTTAATCTACATTTTCCTAGTGATTAGTGATGTTGAGCATTTTTTTCATGTTTGCAGGTCATTTGTTTCTCTTCTTTTGAAAAATGGCTATTCATGTCTTTTGCCCACTTTTTAATAGGGTTATATTTGGTTTTATCTTGCTGATTTGAGTTCTTTGTAGATTCTGGATATCGGTCCTTTGTCAGATGTATAACTTGTTTATTTTCTGCCATTCTGTAGGTTGTCTGTTTACTCTATTGATCATCTCTTTTGCTGTGCAGAAGCTTTTTAATTTAAGTCCCATTTATTTATTTTTTTGTATTTGTTTTGGGGATCTTAAGTTATAAATTCTCTACCTAGGGTAATATTGAGGAGATAAAAGCCACTTGATCATGGTGAATTATGGTTTTGATCTGTTGGATTTGGTATGCTAGTATTTATTGAGTAATTTTGCATCTATATTCATCAGGGATACTGGTCTGTAGTTTTTTTTGTTGTTGTTGTATCCTTTCTTGGATTACGTATCAGGGTGATACTGGCTTTGTAGAGTGAGTCAGGAAGGATTCTCTCCTTTTCCATGTTATGGAACAGTTTCAGTAGGATAGGTGCCAGTTCTTTGTAGGTTTGGTAGAATTCGGCTGTGATCCATGAGTTCCTCGGCTTTTCTTTGTTGGGATATTCCTTATTACAGATTCAATCTTGCTACTCACTATTAGTCTGTTCAGGATTTCTGTTTCTTCCTGATTCAAGATTGAGAGGTTGTGTGTTCCCCAAAATTTATCCATTTCCTCTAGATATTCTAGTTTGTGTGCATAGAGATATTCATAGTAGTCTTAGATGATATTTTGTACTTCTGTGGTATCAGCTGTAATGTTTCCTTTCTCATTTGTGATTGAGCTGAATTTTCTCCCTTCTTTTCTTGGTTAATCTAGCCAGTGGTCTGTTGATTTTGTTTATTCAAAGAAACGAGTTTTTGTTTCATTGCTCCTTTGTATTGTTTTTTTGTTTCTATTTTGTTTAGTTTTACACAAAAGTGCACAGATTCCCAGCTCCCCACCCTGACCCAGCTGTAGCAGAGGTGATGTGGGCAGCTCAACCCAGTGTGTGCAGGGCTACCAGAATGGCTGTGGTTGAAACATTCTGGCAGAGGAGGTGTGTTTATGCCAGGGACTTTTCTCCAGGGAGGGTAGGCTCCTCCCAGAAAAGACAAGAAGCTCTGGGGAGAGGATGCTAGCCCTGCCTTCCCTCTACAGAAGCAGTTGCTTTAGTCCTTAGGGAACATGAAAGCACTTGTGGCTTTTTTTGAGGGAAGAGAGTGCACTTAAACTTCATGGAAGGCTAGGTGTGACAGGTGCTTTGTCAGAGGCAGGGCAGCCACTCCCAAGTGCCCTGGCTTAATCTCCCCCTGTGGAATCTTCACCACTCCCACGCAGAAACAGCCATATGCTGCCTTGGGAGCAGTGAGCAGAGGAGGGAAGGGAGGGATGGAAGCCCCCGAATAGTGGGGAGCTGGTTTCCTGGTTCTTTTTGTCCTAAGGGGCCCTCTGGTATCCTTCATTCTCCTCTCAGCTGGAAGCAGTCTGCCCTGAATGCCCAAGCTCTTGGAGACCCACAGTTCTCCTGGGCACAGTCCCCCAAGGCCGCTGCGGTCTGAGTGGGTGCTAGGGGAGCATGGGTTGTGGATACAGCAATGTAAAGATCCAGGGGCTGATATTTCCCCTGGATCTGGATCCCAGGTCAGGACAGCTGCAAAAACACTGCCTCTCTGTGAAGGGGGGAAATGAGCCTTACCCTCCCAAGCAGAACTTGGGCACAGTGATCAAAGTACTGTTGGGGGTATATCCCCTTCTGCAAGCCTTCTGCAGCTCACCAACACCAAAAGCTCATGCTTGGGAGAAGTCACTATGTCCATAGCATTGAGTGGTTGGAGGTGGGGAGGTCCCTGTCTCCACATCCCTTCCTAGACTGCCTAGCTTTACACTCCCAATATGGTACCTTGGGCCTATGACTAGAGAGTGTGGGGCTCCTTCCAGGCTAATAGCATGGGCAAGATGCGGGGGGGGGGGGGGGGGGGGGGGGGGTGAGTACTGTGTGCTTATGTCTCAGTCTCACTGCAGCCTGCAGCAGGGTGGTGGGAGTTGTCTAAGGTATGTGTAGGAAAGCGTGGGCTCCCTTGTCCCTCCTCAGCTGGGTAGAGCTGCATCAGCCCAAATTCAGACCAGGTGAATCCTAGATGATCTGTTCAAAATGTGAAAATCTGCTTACTATTCTGGTTTCCCTCTCTGGAGAAGGCACAGACTACCTGTGTGTAGTCAGCTGTCTTGATCCTACCTCTGAAACTACTGTTCTGATTATTTTGGTCCTTCATATAAATCGGTGAGTCCCTTTGAAAAATCATTCATTCCTAACATTCTTAAATCTTAACCTGATTTATATATAATAAAATTCATTCTTATGTAGAATCATCCCCAAAATAGATTTGAAAAAAAAGTCCTGAATCTTTCTAATGATCTGTTTTTGACGAATTTGTCAGTTATTCAGCCATTCATATAATAGCATATTATATGCTAATGTTGTATCTAGAATTGTAAAGGCTAGCATTTCAGTATATATACAAATAGAAAAAATCTTTGAAGCTTAAAATTTAGATTAGGAAACAAAATATACACCTACCAAATATCTAGAATATAAGTTTTGGAAAAAATGTATATTTAAAAAAATCAAAATAAAGAAAATACTACTGGGGTATGTTAACCAAACAAGGATTCATGGAGAGACTGAATCCTGAGTTGGACCTCAGAATAAAATGTAGGATTTGGAGTAAAGACAATTTTTAACAATGGTTAGTCACTGACTAATCACTTTCCTCTTGTCCAATTCTGCTTAAATGGCAAAGCTTTAGGATTCAGAAATTACTGTAATTGTCATAATTCTTTAGCCAATCTTAACAGTAATAGCCTCACAGAGGTGTTTTTCTGGTGTTGCTTCTAAATTCTTTAGCAAAGAGCAGACAAACATTATATATTGAACTGATCTATGAATGCCTATTTTTAATCCCAGGAAAGGTCTTAAATTATATTTTTTTGCTACCTGACATTTGCTTTGCTTCCCATCAGTTCTATGATAAAAAATGAAACAGAAACAGCATATAGAAATGTTTTACAATGCTATTTCTTTCTAGTTAGGAGATTTTCTCTATATCTCTTTATTTTAATGTGAAGAAAATTTCTTTAAATTAGAAACTTAATGCAATGTTGATTCTTTGCAGATTCATTAACAATTCACTAGTTTTTTAATATATTTCCAAAATCCTTCCAAATCTGCTTTTAGTTGTAGGCTTTGTTTTAAAGCAAAGCACCACCGCAGCTTCTTGATATTTTGCTCATTGCTTCTCAAAATCTCTTAAGTGGTAGATGTTATTACTTCTGTAAAAAAGTTAAATGGACTTGCTCTTAAATCACCAATAAATAAATGGTCATTCTCACCATTAGTACAATACTTTGTCCAAGTAGTTCCATGAATATTGCTTAACTGAATTAAGTTCTTGTGACCCAATTTCCTCCCTAATATGTTTAACAGGCAAAGCATAAGAACCTGCTGGACTGAAATATTTGGATGAAACTAAAATTTTATTAATAACTATTAACAAATACACTGTGTTCAATTAATGCAAAAGATATATTAGGAAGACTTCAAATAATTCATATTATATTACAGGTAAACAAAGTTTTGTGTCTAAAATTTAATTAAAATCTAAATATGACTAAAGTGATTAATGTGTTCATATATCATGCCATTATTAAAAGAGAAAACTGTTAGCTCAGTTCAATAATGAGGCTAAAATGTGAAATTTTATATTTAAACCAATTAGCTTTTCATAGATATTTTATGTGAACAAGGCATCTTGCAAAATTTTTCTGCTCCCCTAAGTTGTCTAAGAAAAGCCTGCATGTCTCAAAACAAAATTAACTTCTCATGCCCCAGGCAAAGAAACTTAAAAGTTACACACATTCTATAAATAGCAAGCAATACACTAATATTTGAAAGAAGACAATGGAGTTTAGAAAGGCAAAATGGTGATACAGTAGTTCCTCCTTATCCATGGGAATTATGTTCCAAACCCCCCAGTGGATGCCAGAAACCACAGATGGTACCAAACCCTATATATACTGTTTCTTCCTATACATACATAACTATGATAAAGTTTAATTTAGAAATTAGGCACAGTAAGAGACTAACAAAAATAACTAATAACAAAATAGAACAATTATTACAATATACCATAAGAAAAATTATGTGAATATGGTTTCTCTCTCTCAAAATATTTTATTATACTGTATTCATTTATTTTCTGACCATAGCAGACTGTGGGTAACTGAAACCATACATAAGGGGGGAACTATTGTATTAGATATCACTTAGCCAACAAACCAGAGAAAGCAACAAAACATAAAAAAACTAAAGCACAATGAAAACAAAATTACTGGGTTACTTGTGTTAATTATTGGGCCAATTTTAATTCAACTTCATCATAAAACACATGAAGGTAAAAAATGCATTTCTCATCAGTTTATATATGGTCCCACTTATTCTAACACATGCTTTCTGAATGTTTATGAATCAAGTCAATGGAAAGGAGATGTTAGGAAATCAGATATTTAATGTACATGTAAGTGGCATAATTTAGTAACGCAACTATGGGAAGAAAATCTCAAAACAGGGAACAAAACAACTTGCCACCAATGAATAAATATTTTGAAAGACTTTGTTCTGTCAAGAATGTCTAGCTACCTTTCAAAATGTATTCTGGAAGAGAGCTACTTCCCTCATATTTTTCAATAATACAATATTAACAGCATTACTTTCATAACAAGTCCTTGAGGAAAAATCTGTCACAGAAAAGATATTGGTTAAATATTATTTTTAAACCAGAGTGTATACAAGGCTGAACATTCAGTATATATCTTCTGATATACAAGGTGATAATTTGATCTATAAAAAGTAATATCAAGTAATGACTGTTTCCTTGAGTGGCTTGTGGAATTATTTTATAATTATATTTTCCCTGGAATACAATTTTTCTAAAGTTGAATTGTCAATTGTGATGTTGGAAGATCTAGCTCCTTGGGGATCATTCTGGTTCAGAACTACTATGTTACTGTGGGGCTGATAACCCTAAGTAGCATTTTTACTGAAGGATGGAACAAAGGCAAACTGACTTCCTGGGGAACGGCAAAACAGGGCGTCACCTGAGGCTGATCTATATCATAAAGCAGTGTTTCCCAAATCTCATTATGTGGAATACAAGATCTTGATGGATGGTAGGGTGTAAATGCATGAGAAGGTTGTGTGGTAGGTAATTTTTGGAACTTCTCAGAGCTTTGTTTTTAATTTTTTGTTTTAGAGTATTATGGGGGTACCAATGCTTTGGTTACATAAATTGCCTTTGTACCGTCTCCGACAAGCACGACCATGCCCCAGATAACATGCACCACGTCCATTAGGTGTGGATTTACCCATTCTCTCCTCCCTGACCACCTGTCCAACACCCAATGAATGTTACTTTCCATATGTGCACATTAGTGTTGATCAATTAGTACCAATTTAATGGTGAGTACATGTGGTGTTTGTTTTTCCATTCTTGTGATACTTCACTTAGAAGAATGGGCTCCAGCTCCATCCAGGATAATACAATAGGTAGGTCATAATTTTTTTTATGGCTGAGTTTACTCCATGGTACATATACCGCATTTTGTTAATCCACTCATGTATTGATGGGCACCTGGGCTGTTTCCACATCTTCACAATTGTAAATTGTGCTGCTATAAACATTCAAGTGCAGGTTGTCTATTCACTCTAGCGATAGTTTCTTTGGCTGTGCAGAAGCCTTTTAATTTGATCAGGTCCCATTTATTTATTTTTGTTGATGCTGTGATTGCTTTTGGGGTCTTCCTCATAAATTCTTTACCTAGTCTGATGTCTATAAGAGTTGTTCTAACATTTTCTTCTAGAATTCTTATGGTTTCATGTCTTAGGTTTAAGTCTGTCATCTATTGTGGGTTGATTTCTGTGAGAGGTGGGAGGTATGGATCCTGTTTCAGAGCTTTTAACATAAGAATTTCCAATGGGAGGGAATACTGTGTTTATTAAATTTGTTTGAACAGTTTTTCACAGAGAATTAATCCTGGAATGATGTTGTATAGACACATGCTGGAAAATACTTAGGAAAAAGTTAGTGGTTTTTGGGGTAAAATTCCCTAGGGACATATTAGTTTGGACCTGTAGTAATTTAACCAACAGCACTGAGCTGGAATTGGAATGGCTTTAACAACTGCATGGTGTGTCAGTTATATTAACATTATCTTAGTATGCATAATGACAAATAAACACTAGGAAATAGTTAACCAGCATTTTACTTATTTTCAATTTTACTTAAATTTGTACTTCATTTTGTTATTCACAAAGTACATTGCATTAAAAATAGAAGTGATGATAGAGCATCCCCCCACCCCAATAAAAGTCTTAGAATTTGTTGCTGATATCCTTTTAAGTATAGCCACATATTAAAACAATGTCAAAGAAGTTTTTCCATTTTCTGTAACCTGAAATGTTCTTCTTTGAAAAATGAACGTGCAGCCTACTTCAAAGCGATGTGCAAATGACGGGGTTTGCTGGAATGAAGCTATTTGGGGCTAGGGGGTGTCAGATAATATTGTGGAAATAATTTGTGAAAAAATTTCTTTCTGGCCTAAAAAAGTTTAGTCACCAAAGTTGGTTAACTGTATTATTTCATTCAAGCTGATTAAAAAATTCTGGGCTTTCTGCAACAAAGCACCTGTAGGAGTAAATGGCAAAAGTAATTCTTTTAAAAACTGGCTTATATAAATTTATGATGTTTCTTTTGGTTTTACACTGGTTTCTTCTCTTCTAATAGAAATGTGTTAAAATGCTAATGCTTCTTTTCTACTCCAAATTCTGTAAAACTTATTAAAAACAGCTACAGTCACTCTAAAAAAAACTTCTGAAAAGAATGTTTAATCTGAGCAGAAGTTGGAGAGCTTATACTGGATCAGAATTTTTTTTTTATAAAGGGCCTAAGAGTAAATGTCTTAGGATTTCATAAGCCATGTGGTCTCTGACACAAATATTAAACTGAAAGCAGCCTTTGTAGCCTAAAAGCAGCCATGATAATATGTATACAATGGGCGTGGCTGTTTTCTAAATAAAACTTCAGACACTGAAATTTGAATTTCATATAATTTTTTACATACCATGGAATACTATTCTTCATTTTTCAACTTTTTAGAAAGGGAAAAGCCATTCATAGTTCATGGCTATATAAAAAACAACATATTGGATTTGGCCCATAGGTTATAGTTTTCCAAACCCAGTTTATACCATTAAGGTGGCTCAGTATTAGGCCTAAGGTTTAAGAGAAATACTTAGATTTGAATTTTAGTTGCTTACCTGTTAACTGTGTAATCTTGGCCGAGTTACTTAATCTTTTAAAGCTCAGTTTTCTTAGTTTAAAATAAAGATGACAATCCCTGTTTCAAAAATTTCTGCAAGGCTTAAATATCTTGTATTTCAAACAACTGGCACACAATCAGTACAGATAAATGCTGATTATTATTCAAACCCTAATGCAACTCCTGTGAAACTCATAAGTCACTTATGGACTCTGTTCCTTCATTAGCAAAACAGAGAAAACCTGCTCTACCTAACTTGTGATTGCTATGAAAGGTAAGTATAATTGTATTTTACCCTGTGTGATCTATTCTCCATCATCTCACTGCTAGACCAATTTTCTGAAACTGCAAATCTGATCTTACTACGTTCCTGTTCTAAATTCTTAATGGCTTTCCACTGACCATAGGGTGGTGTTCTAAACTTGGCATGGCTACTCGACTTATCAAACTTGGTCTGGGCCTTCTATTCTGACCGCATCCCCTACCACTCTTCCAGGTGGATTCTACTTGTAGTTCCCAGAATAACTTAAGTTCTTTCATATTTCCACAAGTTTACATACGCTGCCCCTTCTATCTGGAATGCCTTGTCCCCTTTAATGAATTTGTTCTAAACTATAAAGTACTATAAGATGATTATTATACTATTATAAAAACATTTAAAAATATTGGCAATAGGATAAATTAGGCTGGCCATATGTGAGGCACTACGCTAAGGGTACTTTATACACATAAGGACATATTTAATCAACAGCATGGTCCTATAGAAACATTATCTCCATTTTTAGATGAGGAAACTGGCTCAATGAGGTTTGATACCTTGCCTAAATCACCTGGTTCATAAGCTTGGGAGCTGGGACTGGAATTTAGGTCTGCTGCATTGTGTGTTCTGGAACACTTAACAATAAGTCTCATATTCTTTTCTTCTAAGCTGCCCTGGGAAAGACATTCTGAAAGTACTAGGATTATAGGGAAAAGGAGGCTCACTGTAAAGGAAGGAGGTGGGGAAGTACCAATAAATCCTTCTATTACATGTCCTAAAAAAGTGAAAAAGTCTAGGGGAAAAATCCCTTATATCAAAATAATGAAAAATTCATATCACCTTTTAGTCATGTATTTTATAGGCTAAATACACAATTCATTTTACCTCCCTTTACATGAGCTATTTTTCAAATTATTTTTAGCTTTTCTAATTCTGAGTTTTTTAAAGTATGATGAAACTCGATAGAAATGATAGATGAAGTAAAATATTGCAAAAGTATCAATTCCTGGTCTCATAAAGTCACACTGCTTTTCATACAACCCAATAACAGATTGGCTTTGTCCATAACAGCACTGCATTCCAGATTTGTGGTCAATTATGTGGCTATTGCTCTAGGTCATTTTCATCTACATTTATTCCTAGACAGTTACTCTCCATGCTCTATTTTTATTGCTGCCATTTCTCCTTAAGTGAACCAATTTATACTTGTCCTACTTTTTCCCCACCTCAAGGTCATTAGAAGGATTTTAATTTTATTTTCTAGAGAATTAGCATGTCACATGATTTGGATTTATTAGAATTTATCTGTTTTCATAAACAACTTTATATGTTATATTTACAACTGTTGGCAAATTCCAACCTTGTTTGTAGCTTTCAGTTTGGTTCACACTCCTAAAAGCAAAATTTGTGTGCCATAATTTACCAACTTTTGATGGGAAACTTTTTATAATAGCAAGATTGAAGTAAAACAAAGATTCTTATAACCTCATTTCATCTGATAGTCACTCTCATTTTGGAGAAAATGAAGCTGATGGGGAAAAAAAATAGGAAGTTTCACAGCAATGTATGCTCCTTAGCTCAGAGGATACTCTTGCAGATCTCTGAGTAATAACTGCTATTTCAGCTTTCTTATGTTTTATTTTTTTAGAGACAGGGTCTTACTCTGTTACCCAGGCTGGACTGCAGCAGTGATTATATTTCCTTGCAACCTCCTCAAACTCCTGGGCTCAAACAATCCTCCCACCTTCAGCCTCCGGAGTAGCTGGGACTATAGGCATGTGCTACAATGCCTGGCTAATTTTTTTATTTTTTGTGGAGACAGGGTCTCGCTATGTTGTGCCTAGGTTGGTCTTGAACTCCTGCCCTTAAGTGATCTTCCTCCCTTGGCCTCCCAAAGTGCTAGAATTATAGGCATGAGCCACTGTATCTGGTCTATTAGTTTTTTTAAAAAATATTCTGATGCTTTTCATTTTATAAAGAGAATTTTCTTGTAGTGAGCAATACATGAAATAGTCTTATTGCTCATTAGATATAGGATCAAAACTGTAAAGTTTATTCACGTGCATTTATACGTACATTCTTAAACTTCATTAAGAACGTTATATGCTTCATCTACACCTATGTCCTATTTTAAAGGCATATATGCCCAAGTTCAATTACTGAAAAAGCTTTCAATAATTGAAAGTTTTGAATGGGGAAAAGTTAACCACATAAGTCTTTGTCAAGATCGTTTTTTCATCTGGCAGATGAAGCGTAATGACATAGTGTGATATAAGGACAGATACATATTAACACCTTGATTCTGTCACTTTCTGTGTGCCTAATTGTCGTAAGTCATCTAACCAGTATGAGCATGTTTCCTTATTTTAAAATGGGAATAATAATGCCTTCCTTGTACAACTGCTCTGAGGTAAAGAATAATAAGGTACCTAGAACACATGCTGACAATAAGGAGAACATAATACAATGGTAGTTCTTATTATCATTAAAGGCTTTTTCCTCACCAGGCTATAAATTCTTTTGAAATTAAAATCTACGTTATTCTTTCCACAACAAAATTAATGTTTTAAAATGTCCTACACATTTTTAAAATTATAAAAGATAAAATATTTTGGCTGCAAATCTGTTCAAATGCAGGTAAGATTAGAAAACAAAAAAAACACAAGCCAAAAATATCTTATTGAGAAGATATAATCTAAGCACGAATTGATGACATTAAATTTTGTGCCTGTTAAAAATGTCTTACCTGTGGAATCCAGCCCATAAAACAAGGAAGAACTGATGACACACTAGGAGAATCATGCTGATTTTCAGAAAGTCGATTTCCATCAAAACTGCATCCTTCCAATAATAAGCCACTGATCTGCCATGGAAACACATAAATCATTAAAATATGTATTAATGTCTGAAATGTCAGGAGTTACTGTATTATATCTTAGGAACAAAAGCAATACTTTCCCTTGTGGCTAAGTATTCCAATGAAAACAAAGATTATGCTATTTTATTTGAGGGTAAGTGTAAGACCTGGACCAGTGTTCACTGTAAACTTTTAAAAACATAATTTTTAGTAAATATTTTTAGAAATACTTACAAATGTCATCAGTTATATAACTGCAGCTGCCTTGACATTAGATCAATAGAAATACAGTGGGTAAAGCCAGAAAGTTATTCTTTCTCCAGAAGGGAGGGAGGGAAAACATAATTAGAGAGCAAATGCATACCCTGCTTGGAATTCTGACATCTTTTAAAGAATAGAACAAAGTTCAGAAAGTTTAATGAAAAAAATTCTTGACATGCAATAGGGGGCTTGAAAGAAGGGGAAAAAAGGAGAAAGTGTCTTTCTCTGTGTTAACCTCAGTGTAAATTTAAGAAATTCTGAAAATCAAAATACAGTGCTTTGGTAATATTAGCTTCATAGATCATCTTTGAAAGTGTTCATTCTTTTACTTTCTCCAGTGTTAATCTACTCTATCTAAAGGCAGCAGAGTCAGTATTTTGCATTCATAGATCTTTGAATATTTTATTTTCAGAGCCACATCTATATTCTCATAACTTGAACTTGGTACAATAAATAAACTTATAAATATTATATAGCATCTTCAAGTTTAAACATATTAAATGAAAGAATTATAGAAATTAGGGCTACGGGAACAATTTAAGTTAGAAGAGTTAATTTTCAGCTCTATTATAGTTAGGGAATGGAGGTGCTGGGAGTATGTCTTTTCAAATAGTTTTGAATCACTATTTCATTTCTCTAAGGCTGCTGTTACATGGAAAAGATAAATAACTTTGTTAGTGAAAGAGCTGGGATAAAAATACAACTATTACTTAAATTCAATATTCTTTCTGTTATATCACTGATGTAAAGTATAGGTCATTTTAAGAGTTTCTAAAATATCTTGGCCTGAATTTACTTATATAATTGCTAAATATATATGTATCCATAAAACATATCATTTTCATGTTTCCAAACTGTATGTAAAAGCCTACCATATGTAAAAGCCAAACTGTATGTATGCAGCCTATTCTTTTCCTTTATCATTGGTTTTAAGATACATCCATTTTGATCTTTCATTTCTAACAGCTAGACAATTTATTTTATTAATATATAATTATCTGCTAAGGAATATTTGTCATTTCTAATTGTTTACTATTAAACACTGCAATAAACATTATGATATGTGCTTCCTTATACATATTTGCATGAATTTCTCTGGGTACAGAGATGAAATTACTACATTGAAAGGTTACGCTCGTTCTCAATTTTACTTAATCTTGGCAAGTTATTCCCAAAGTAATTCTACCAATCTGTATGTACTCCTACTTGTCGTGTATAAGAATTTCCATTATTTTACAACCTTGCCAATACTTGGTCTCTAGAGAGTTAAACATTTTGCCTATCTGATGAGCATGAATGGAATCAGATTTTGGTCTTAATTTCATTTTCCAAATTACTAGTGAGAACAAGTACTTTTCCTTATGTTTATTAGCCATTCAGGTTCCTTCTTCATATAAGTATCCTATTAAAATCCTTTGCCAACCTTCCCTTTTTCCATACTATGGGAATATTTTTTTTTTTAAAGATTGATTTGTAAAAGTCCTCCATATGTTTTAAGCTCTAATCTTTTGTCGGTTATTCAATGATTTATTTATTTTTTTTAGAAACTGATGTTTATTTTCCATCAACCTTACTTCTATCTTAAGAGCCTGTGGAATAGGGGAAGATCATTTAGTGGTTGTTTCTACCCATTCAGTGGCTTGAGCAGTGGGAACTGCAGACCAGTTTTCCAAGGCAGGCTGAGCCAGGCTTCAGTGGGGAAGTTCTAAATAGGCACAGAGGGTACCTGCATGCCGCCTTCAGACTAGTCTGCAACCTCAGGTTGAATGGCCATAAACTCAGCAGCTGGAGCAGTCCATTCACTCTGAAATTCCTCTGTGGTTATAGCTTTTTCAGCAGGAGCCTGCTCTTCCGGATCTCTTTAGAAGTAGAGATCAGGGTGTTCATGGGAGACGGTGCTGTGAACGCGGAGAACTTCCTGGACCAGCATCTACTACATCAGACCCACTGAGTGAACTCTCTCGTTGTTGCATGGGATGGCAATGTCCACATAATGCAGGGGAGAATGTGTGTTACACAGAGCAATAGGAGGCAGGACAATGTAAGATTTCTCTGTGAGACACTGGTGGTCAGCCCTGAGATCAGTAACCATCAGAAGAAGTCATGGCTCCCAGAATGCTGCCTGGATCTGGTTAGCGAAGGTTCCAAGAGTGACGCTACCAGCAATAGGAGTGGCTCCAGTGGCAGCAGCAAACTTCACACAGCTTGCTGGCGAGTATTCCTGGAGGATATGACACTGACTTGAGCAGGGTTTTCAATGGCAGCAATGGCACTTGCTGCCAACAGAAGCTTCTCCCAGGTCTTCAGATTTATGATGCAGATGCCATCACTTTTCCTTTTGCAGATGTACTGTTCCATTTGGAAGTCAAGGTTGGTGCCACCTAAGTGGGTTCCTGCTGTAAGGAATTTGAGGACATCCTCTTCCTTCATTTGCAGGACATCAAGCCTCCAGACATTGTGAAAGTTTCCCTTTAAGTAACAATGACGAATCCAGAACGGTGCCGCCGTATAGACCCTTCTCTCAGTAGCATGGCAAGATGTTAGTATCTTTTCCCAGTCAGTGTATTTTTACTTTTCATAGTGTCTTTTTAATTTCAGGGTAGCAAATTTTATCAGTTTTCTCCTTTAAGACTTTTACTGTTTTGTGTAAATTCTGAGTATATTTTCTATATTTTTGTTTCTATTAAGTTTTTTTCAAAAAGTTTTATTTCTGTAACTTTGCTTTTTAAAACTTCAGAATCAATTTTGATTTATGATATAAAGTATGGATCAAATGTTATTTTCTGAGTAAGCAATTGTTTCATTTATCAAACAGCCCTTCCATTCCCGTAATTTGTAACAACTGATGCTTTTTTCATGTGCCAAGTTTTCCTACAGGCGTAAGTTCTTTCTTAGACTTCTTATTGTGTGTTGCATTAGTCTCTTTCTCCATACCAACACCATACTGTCTCATGGCCATAGCTTGATAGTAATGTGATGGAGTACAAAACATGGCCCAAAATTTTTTCCATCATAGTATGCACATCCCTTTGCTGCTTCTACCATCAGGAGGTAGAATTTCTTTTCTATCCCCTTGAATTTGGGTTGATCTTATAACTTGCTTTTGACCAATAGAATATTGTAGAGGAACTTCAAGCAACTTCTAAAGCTAGGGTTTGCCTTGGAATGCTGCACTGAGACTGGCACATAAGGAAGCTCTTCTAGTCTACTGGAGTATGAGGCCATGTGAAGGAGAAATAAGGTGACCCAGTGCAGATATGTGAGTGAGGCCAGTATGTACCTTCCAGTATCAGTGACATAGCTGAATGCAACTGCAGAGTGAGTCTGAGTAAATCAGCAGAGTAACTGCCCAGGCAAACAAACCATGGAGTTGTGAGAAAATAATAAATTGTTATTGTTTTAAGCGACTAAGTTTGGGGTGCTTTGAGCAAATGCTAACTGAAACATAAATTTGTACCACAATTTTTTTTGTTTTAAAAAATACATTCAGATTTTGGGAAAGTTTGAACATGATTAACTTTTTTACTGTGTAGTTCTTTCATTAAATATTATCCCTGATAAATATTTTTGGAAACTACAAGTAAGTTAGAAACTGAGCTTTTGTAGCTCACATGAATGGACCAGGAAGAGGAAAAATTCTGTTGAATTATCTTAAATCTCATGTGTGGGCATGGCTTTTTAAATTAAAGTTGTAAATATATGTGAAAATATATTACTAATAAAAATGACAATTATTTTATGGCCACTATACCAAATTTATCTGTTAGTATATATTTACCAGTGAATATTTTAATTTTTAACAACATACTTTTAATGAATCCCAAATGAAAACAGGAAATAATTCTACTTTATTGGATATAGAGAACTTTATATTAAAAAATACTTTCATTTCTAATTAAGAAATAGACTCAATGAAACCTAAGCATATATAATCTGAAAATATATATATATACACATTGTATATAGGAAGACATATATATTCAGAAATCTTCCTAAGTGTGTAAATGAAGTTATTTAAATTCATTTGTAACTGTGAAGGCCAAGGCTCAGACTGTTTCATTAATTGCTTAAAAAGCTCACATGGCTCTTTTTTGGAAAATTAAGACTAGAATCTTGTTTTTTTGCCTGTCAGCATTTGCCCTCCATCTATGAAATATAATTATATAAGCTTGTAATTTTCTGGTTGTGGATAACCTTATTTCCATTTATAAGACCAGGGGCAACAAAGTTCTAGAAATATAAACACACCTTGACACAGAATAAAACTGATTTCCCTTGCATTTTATACTCCTATATTTGAACTATATTATCTGGTTGACAGCTGTCAAAGACCACATGACCAGGTAAAATGGTCTATAAATGTTTATGTATGATATATACCGGGCTTATGCATGTCTTGTGTTTCCTCCTCCTCACAACTAGGCAACAATGTATGACCACCAGTAATAGCTAAGGTAGTTCTCCTTATGGGCTAGAGGCTAAGGTTAAAATAAAATCCAAAGGGATGAAAGAGAACCTTGTAATTCCTTCAGCTTTAAGTGAGAATTTTATGGCAACCTATAGAGCTAAAAGAAAGATTGCCTTATTGTTAATGATCAAATTTCTAGCACACTACACCATTATAGTTAATGTTAAGAATACCCACTATTGTTTGTCATCCATTGTAGGCCCTTAACCATTCAAAAAGGGTTTAATAGATGCTTATATAACAGCTCTTGTTTGAGGCATTTCAAATACAATAAAACTGGAAAAAAAATTACCCTCATGGGACTTACATTCCAGTGGAATATAACAACAAACATAAATTACATAGTATTGTTAGAAAGTAGTAGCATTATGAAAACAAATTTGTTGAACAGGAAACTAGAATAATATAAATAGAACTGAAAAGCTGGCTACATAAGGTTAGCTGTGTTAAAGAACTATAGTCTTATATTGAATTTAAAAAATTATGTGTAATATACTATAGACTAGATATGGGGGATCTGAAGATGGATAAGACAAAGCCTTTGTCCTCAATGACATTACAGTCTCATAAGATAGATGATGTAGACCAACATGGATGTATAAAGATAATCACAGCCCAACATACAAAATGTCATATTGGCAGTGGAAAAAAATGTTAAGAGCAATTCTACGTGAGGAAATGAGAAAGAAGGATGGTAGGGAATGGCAGGGGAAGCGGGGCTAGTGATATGGAAGAAGGTTGGAGTTGTAGGGGAAAAGGTTTCTATAACAGACTTCTTAATTAGTTATTAATGTTTGATTATTATTGAAAAAGTAATGGATTTTAATAGGAAAAAGTTAGGAAAATTTATACTACAAAAGAAACAGATCATCATAGATGGCTTGATTTTTGAGGACAAGATTTGGCCTAATTTTTTATATATTTTATACAGGTTGAATATCCCTTATCCAAAATGTTTGGAGCCAGAAATATTTTGAATTTCAGATTTTTTTTTGATTTTTGGATACAGTTGTGTTGTTTAATGATGGGAATATGTTCTGAGAAATACATAGTTAGGTGATTTCATCATTGTGTGAACATTATAGAGTGTACCTAGATGGTATAGCCTACTACATACCCAGGCTATAGCCTATTGCTCCAAGGGTACAAACTCATACAGCATATGACCATACTGAATGCTGTAATCAATTGTAATGCAATAGTAAGTATTTGGGTACCTAGACATATCTTAGAAATAGCATAGTAAAAATGGAGTATAAAAGATAAAAAATACTAATAGTATACCAGTATAGGTCACAGATCATAAATAAAGCTTACAGGACTGGAAGTTGCTCTGGATAAGTCAGTGAGTGAGTAGTGAGTAAATGTGGAGGTCTAGGACATTACTGTACACTATTGCGGACTTTACAAACACTATATACTAAAACTACACTAAATTAAATTTTTTTTCAATTAACCTTAGCTGATTGTAACTTTTTACTTAATTTTTTTAAACTTTTGACCCTTATGCATTAACACTTACCTTAAAGCAGACACATTCTACAGCCAAACAAAAAAATTTTCTTTATATCCTTACTCTATAAGAATTTTTCTTTTTAGAATTTTTTGTTAAAAACTAAAACACAAACATATACATTAGCCTAGGCCTACACAGGGTCAGGATCATCAAGATATCACTGTCTTCCACCTCCACATCTTGTCCTACTGGAAGGTCTTCGGGGGCAATAACATGCATTGAATAGGCATCTCCTATGATAAAAATGCCTTCTGAAATACATCCTGAAGGACCTGTTCTATTTTTTTTAAAGATAATTAGAAGGGGTAACTAACAATAAAAAGTATAGTATAGTAAATACATAAACCAGAAACATAGTTGTTAGTTATCAAGTATTATATATCGTATACAATTGTATGTACTATACTGTCATATGACTGTTAGTGTAGTAGGTTTGTTTACATCAGTAACACCACAAACAAGTGACTAATACATTGCACTGCAACATTAGGATGAGTCTGATGTACATGACAGATGTCACTAGGCAATAGGAATTTTTCAGCTCTATCATAATCTTATGAGACTACTATATTATGTGTGATCAGTCATTGACACAAATATCATTATGTGAAATGTGACTATTTGTATAAATATAAGGAAATATCTTGGGGATGGGACCCAAGTTTAAACACAAAATTCATTTATGTTGTATATACATAGCCTGAAGGTAATTTTATACAATATCTGTAATAACTTTGTGCATGAAACAAAGTTTGTGTACACTGAACTGTCAGAAAGCAAAGGTGTCCCTATCTCAACTACTCATGTGGACATTATGTGGTGTCATGTTGGTGCTCCAAGTGTTGGATTTGGGACATTTTGGATTTTCAGATTAGGAATGTTCAACCTGTATATACTTTATTGTAACTATTTATTAAATTGAATTTTAGAATAGGTAATCTAACTTCATGATTTATATAATTTTTTTACCAAAAGTTATTCTTTCAAATATCGTATCCCTAAGATTCTTATTTTTGCACTAGGAGAGTGTATATTTTGTATTACAAGTGGTTTTATGTTAAACCTTAACTTTGATTTTTAACACAGATAATACAAGCTAACTCTGCTGATCTCACACTACAGAGACAGGTAACTTTGAGACCAGAATTTCAGGATCTCTTATATCAACTGATGATAAGTTTTAGACTCAGATAAACATCTGAAATTAGTCTAGTACCTTAACTTGCAGCTTTGCTTCTTGAAGTCGACCTTTCCATGAGGCTACAAATTTAAGGCTATCCACAGAATGACCCATTGCCCTGTAAAGATAAAGCATCAAATGTCACAAAGCAATAATCCTCAGGAATTAAAATACAAAAATATGAAGAGTAAGTAAAGATAGATATATTCCTATTTAAAATTTAAATATTTACCATGTATAAATAGTAAGATCTATTACACTATGTATATCTTAGATTTTATACTAAGTTTTTAAAGTTATTAGTAACTGTTTATATATCAGTCTTCTAGATGTTCCTTAAGGATAAGACTTTTTCTTTCCATTTTTATAACCTCTGTTTGACCATGACACTGAAATGCAGGCACATGAGAGGTGTTCAATCAGTGTTTATTAGTTGAAGTGAAATACTTATAATATCCTGAGATAGTACAAATTGAGTCACTAAACAACTAAATTTTGTGGAATATATTTTTGGTAGTGTCTCTTATTACATTCTAACTTGTTAAAAATTATAGTCTACATATGATAATCTGAGTGTGGTATAAAAAGGAGCTTGATCTTAACCATCAGGTCCTATTCTCCACCAAGGAGCCTAGTCAGCACTCACTGTCCAGTAGACTTTTCTACAAAGATAAAAATATTTTCATGCAGCCTGACATGGTAACCACTAGCCATGTGGATAATGAACACTTTGAATGTAGCTAGTGTGACTGAGAAATTGAATATTTTTTATTTTACTTTAATTAAAATTTAAATAGCTCCATGTGACTTCTGGCTACCATATTAGATAGCACAGGTCTAGATAAATCATCAAAATGATAAATTTAAATTTCATTTTTTTCAATTCTAATAATAAACCATAACTAAAAGTAATGATTTTTAAACTAAAAGTTAACTGTATAATTAAAAGTATACTATTAGAAAACACAACTATCTGTATTTCAACAATTTATTTTTTTAAATTTATTTCTTGACAATCAATGGCAGTGTAACAGGAAGTCAATAAAGCAAAACATAATTACCCTCAGGGACAAATAAGTATTTTACTTTAATTACCTTGCAGTTTCCTGGCGAAGAGCATTAAGGAATGTGTCTGGATGGAAGAGTTCTGATAGATCAAGTGTATCAGAGAGAAGAGCCTGCTTTTCAGCTTTATCTACCCAGTTCTAGAGGGAGGGAATATAAATATGTAAATATGCACACACTTAAAAGATAAAGAAATCAATTAAAGAATTATGCATACGTTATTTTCAATGAGAAAGTGTTACAGTTTCCAAATGCTTTGAAATTGTGTCTTAAAAAAACACATTTCCACTTTACATTGTCAAATCTGGAATAGTAATTTGGCATAAAATTCATCCATCATAAATAGGTTTCCTTGCACAACTTTTTTTTTGGTAAAAATCTGCTCAAACTAAAAAGTCCAAAATGTAAAAATTAAGCTAAAATGGATAGTGTTTCAGTTTGGGCCAGCACTTCTAGGGATGACTCATTTCTTAAAGTGTGCTAAAAAAAAATACTGAGCTTCTGGGTTTAACTAGAGAGTCCTCAGGGTCTCCAAGTCTTGTCAATGCAAACTAAATTAGGGTTCCAGATCCACATTTGATAGTGAATTTCCCAATTTAATCAAGCATTACAGTGGAGCACAATGTCCAAGAAGAAATATTTCTGTGTTAAAAGGTGTTTTTTAAATAGTCTTTTCTACTTACCTGCCATTTTATAAATCAACCTATGCTGCATTTGTAGAAATATATACCAATATAAAGTATGTTTCACAAGTATTTAAAAAATTGCCATTTGGAATAAAAACTATATAAAGTCTTGTGCAACATTTACTGTATGCTTTCCATGTATTAACCAATTTTATGCTTACCATGATCCTGCAAGTTACTGTCAGTATCTCCATTTTTACAAATGAGAAAATGGAGGCACAGTGAGTTAAGGGTCTTACCCAAGGTCACCCTTAGTTGTAGACGTTGGGGCCAGGAAATAAACTCAGGCAGCCTAAAGTGATTTGTTTCTTGATGTTTTCCTGCAGGTGCTAATGTACCTTTAAAGATAGATAGCTTGCTGATGATGTATGAATCAGTCTATTATTTCAGCTAGTGCACAGAGATGGCATTACAGTAATGTCAGCTATTAAAAACTTTCAGAATCCTCATTTACTCAGTAATTCATTTTTCATGATTTATAAACAGCCTAGGAAAAAACTGTTTATTAATCTTATAGAAAGGATGTGTTTCATGTACTGTAACACCCTATTATCTACCCAAGCATTTATATCTCTTAGCCACGTCTAAGAGAAATCAAAATCTCCAAAGCTACTGTTTGCATTAATATCTTAATGCATTTGACTAGTACTCATATCATGTTGTAAAAATATTCATATGTCCTTCCCATCAATGGATATGTTGATTTTGTAAGTAGAAAAGACTTGAAAGATTTCCTTAACAAAGTATAATGATTTCTTTTGGACTTTATCATTTATAATAATACTTCATAAAGTATTTCAATTAGTCTTAAATTATACATTGTATATTTACTCCCTATCAAATAATTTTTATTAAATTATCTGCCTGATTATCGTTCATCAGCTAAACAGTCAACAAATTATGCTTATATAATCCTTTTTATTAATATTCCTGTTATTTATAAGTTATCTTAAAATAATCATTTAATAAATATTTCCAATTATACTATTTCATTAATGCCTTCAAATTAATTTTAAAGTAACTCCAAAAGAAGTGTTGTGATAGAAATGGATGTACAAATGTTCAAACTAATTAAAAATTAAAGTATGGCTGATAATCAGATTTTCACTTCATTAAAGTTTGAATTAATACAATTAGTTAAGGAGGGAAAGTTCTTTTAGCAAAAATGCTTATATTAATCCAAAGGAAAAACAATTTATTAATCTAAGCTTAAAGGTAGACTAGTGCAAAAGTATTACTTGATAAGATAAAGTTTAACAAAGATTCTTTTAGTGTGATGATTTTAAACAGCAAACTTCACAGTGAAAAACCAACAAACATATTGTTTTATTTTAAAAACCTCATTTATACATGTTTATATACATAGATATAAAGAATTAAGTAGCATTATCTTTAATAAGCAGAAATATGCATTAGACTTTCCACAAATTTGTAGATGTATTAGCTGGCAAATATTTTTCATTACATGTTTCTTCTTCATTCTTGGTTATAGGCTATGCCCCTTTTAAAGGATTAGGTTTGAGATTGAACATTAAATTTCTACTGTCTCCTATGATTGAGAATATATAGTTATAATTCTTCAAATGATGCATAAAATATTATGGAGATAAATGAATAGTTAATAGAACTGAACAACTGAATGGGTTGGGCAATTTCTTGAATATTACACACACACATACACAAACTTAGAATCATAGGCAGTAAAACTTCTAAACTGGAAGATCATCCAGGTGCTAGAGATCACCTAGCACCTTTTGGACCTCGTAGAAATCTCTAAGACAAACGCCAGGGACCGCATGTTTTTGGGCAAACTGCACGTTATTTAAATATCATAACTATAGATCATAATGCACTTTAGGTGTTGTTTTTCAATAATTATAACATTTTTACTTACAAAAACAACTAATTAAACAAAGTTCTTAGTACTTTTTTAATGTATGGTACTGCGTAAAACATTTTCCTCTATGAAGAGGGGCTGAACAAAATTTACATAAGTTAACAGCAACACAATGACAAATTGTTTACATGTTTGTTGAAACAAGGTATGATCATCCTCAATTGTTCTTATGTAAAGCTAAGATATGTTTTTAGCTCAAGAGAATAGCAGAAGGAGAAATGATAATCATCAAACATTGGTAAGTGTGCAACATGGACATTTTGGTAGGAACGTATACCAGTACAATATTTCTATAAAACAATTTGATAAAATATGTCAAAGGTTTAAAAATGTACACAATTTTACACAGTAATTCCTTTTCTCGAGATGTAAATTTAAAAAATAACAGATTACACATGTCTTGCTCATTTAAAATTATAATATTAAGAAATTAGAAGCATAATAGAAATTGAATTATGACCTATCGATGTAATAAAGTTACACAGCCAATAAAAACTGGCATTTGAAGAATATTTAATGACATTGGAAAATGTTCATGTCCTAATGTATTAGAATGCAAAAATGTATATGTAGTATGAATCTAATTACGTAAAAACAGTATTTGAATACATAGAAAAAATATTGGAAGAAAATATATCAAAATATATCATTCAGAGGTCTGGCCTATAGCCTATGAATGACTACTTTCCTTCACTTATCATAGCAAATATAATACAGTTTAAAATGCAATGCATTAATAAACCGGTGCCATTTTATTTTGTGTTAATGCACTGTGTTCCTGGGAAAATGTTTAAAGCAAATAACATGTAATTTAAGCAATCATTTCTTCTCAATGTGTCATCTTTTATAAATATAAGTCCTCCATCTTTTCTTCCAAATAATTTAGTATAAATTTAGAAGCTTGGGGATCTGAGAATAAATTCATCCAGAACTAAAATCTAATTTATCCAGAATAAAAATAAGTACCTTCAGTCATTATTCTGATGGGAGTAAACAAAACGTTAGAAGTTATTAGCATGCTAATAGCCCCATGTATAACAAGTTTCTCAATTTATTGGATGAATAAACTGTAGCTCATCAGCAAGGCAGATTAACAGGAATTATACTGGAATTAAAACTTTAATTAATATCTAAAGACAAGACATTTGTTACAGTTTGTAGTACCAACTTTGACAAATAGTAGATACACTACTAGATAATTGTCATTCTTTGAGTCTAAGTTTTTCCTAAACCCAAACCTGAGTTTATGTCACCATTATTCAAAAGTGTGCTTTAGATTTACTAGTTACATTACTAACCATAGTAGAAAACACAAAAAATTAAGTGCTCTCTTTCAAGTTTATTCAGTGAGTTTTGAGACTGAGACGTAAAATTTAGAGTTGAAGATAACAAAATTGACTTGGACTAGCTTCCAGGAGCTCTAATGATTTTTAACTTTTTGATCCTTAAAAAATAATTTCTTGCCATATATACTCCCTGAGTTTGCCTACCAATGTTAGGGAACTGTTTTAAAAACATACATTCTAAATATGTATTGTTTGGATTTTTATTAAGTTAAATTAATTTCCAACTTTCCTTTGATATCTTCTTTGACCCATGAGTTATTTTCAAGTATGTATTTAACTTCCAAATGTTTGAAGATTTTCCATAAATCTTTCTGTTACTGGTTTCTACCTTAATTCTATTGTGGTCAGAGAGCATACTTTGTGTGGTTTGAATCCTATTAGATTTAATGAGACTAACTTAATGGCACAGAATATGACCTACCTCTGAAATGTTCTATGTGTACTTGAAAAGAATGTTGTGTGTTCTGCTGCTGCTGGATAATGTTATAGAAATATTAAGTTAATTAAATAGTGTTTTAAGTCTTTACTGATTTTCTATTGGCAATTATTGACAAGGGTGTGTTGAAATCTCCAACTTTGATACTAGATTTATCTATTTTTCCTTGCAGTTCTACCAGTTTTTTGCTTCGTCTATTTTGAAACTCTGTTATTAGGTATGTACAAGGTTTAGTTTTGTTATGTCTTTTTAATGGCTTAATTCCTTTATCATTATAAAATAATCTTTTTTGTCCCTAGCTATATTCTTTGTTATGAAATCTATTTTGCTTGATGTTAATATAGCTCCACCAGGTTTCTTTTGGGTAGTGTTGGCATAGTATATCTTTTTCTATCATTTTACTTTTTTGTGTGGCTTTTTTGTATTTAGAATGTAAATGCCCTGATGCCTTTATAGCCATCATAGTTGGGTCTTATCTTATCCAATTTTTACTGTGTAATTGGTGACTTTGAAAATATGTATCAATTTATAAAAATGTTATTTAATGATTTATTTTAATATTATTTAGGGGAAAATCAAGCTTATAAATTGCTATATTTGGTAGGAAAGTTTCAGGGCTTTGGGCCAAGCAAAATAGAATTCAAAGAGTAAAATTATAGGCCCAATTTGTTTTTAAGTGAAACTTAAAAATTTCTTAAATCAGGGAACAAAGAAAATCAGAGGATTAATTTTTTACCCAAATTATGCCTTATTTATATTCTTGGTAAGATCATTATTTTTAAATTAAACAATAGTTATATATAATAAAAATGACCATGAATAATTTCTAAATATCATAATTACCATATGTGTGGGAAACATTTGATGAATATAAAATTCAGTGTATGACCTGGTATGAATAAAGCTCTTGGCTCATTGATTATGTGGTTGAATGTAAGGCAATTCTTATCCTCATTCTTAAAACAATGGATCAAAATTTAGGGGGGAAAAAAGGAACAAAAACAGTACTCTCTTGGTAACTACATGGCACTGTTGAGCTTCCATGAATGGTTAAATCAAATATACTTCGTACATGCATTAAAAATAATGCAATTTGAAGAAGATATTTTGAAGACCCTAACTATTACATTTTCATGCCAACCCCCATAAAAGTTACTAGAGAGATCCCATTTCACTCACAGAAGTCAATGTCTTTACAATAGTAGACAAGTCCTACACGATTCCAAAGCTCTCATCCCCCACCACCTAACCTCTGACTTTTCTGACCACTTTTTCTTATCTACTTTCCTTCAGTTCCCTTGGCATCCCTTTCTCAAAAACCTCTTCTACCTCAAGGAGTGGCACTTGCTCTTCCCTCTGCCTGAAACTCTCTTTTACCAAATATTTACCTTCATGGCTATTACCTCTTTCAGGTCTCTGTTCAAATACTATCACATCGGAAACATCTTCCCTAATTCTATTAGTTTAACACAGCTAATTTATATATCTAGAGCTTTACCTGCTATTAACAGGAGTTAAGAAAGAAAGGAAAAAAAGAAAGAATCCTTGGTCAAGTCAAGTCAGTAGCTATATTTTTTTCTCCTGGAATTTGGTTAACATTTTCTTAATATAAAGACTTCATTGTATGGCTTCTCTGAGAGCTTTTCAAAGCAAAACTTCTTAAAAACTTAAATTTTCATTTCCCCATTTTCATGCTTTTAGGCAATTAATCTTAACCAAACAACTTTGGAAGAAACAGATTAAGTAAAACTCTTTTGAGAAGAGCTTTAACATTATAAACTTATAAAGAAATTCTGATGTTCCTGGCATTTCTCATCTCCATCAGACTTAAAGATGATGCCTAAAGTTGCCTAGACCATAAGAAATCTCTCTGCCCTCCCTTCTCCTACTGTGGCTCTAGTTCTTTTGCATGGCTGGATAAGATTTCTTAACCATTTACATTTCCCCTCCTAAGACATGGAAATCATATTTTTACTTAGGACCTTGTTTTTAGCGTGTTTTAACTTTTCCTGATTTGAAATTCTCCATGAAGATTCTAACCATTTTGTAGAATATGAATGCCTGACAGGATTAGCAATAGATCTGAGGCCACAGAGAAATGGGATGATATTTTCCTGTAGAGTATCTTTTTAGAGATAGTTTTAAGTTAAATAGGAAATTTCTTCACATACTAATTTATGAACAGAACGTGATGTCACTAAAGCCCTATAGATAAAACAGTAAGCTCCCCCTTTGTTTTATTGTCCTTAAAATGAATATCCTGATTTTTCTACAGAAAGTTATTATTTTGTTCCTATTTTAACACTCGGCATAGTAAGCATAGAACCTGCTTCCAATAAGGTAGAAAAGAATTTCTGAAAGGTTTTCAAATTCTAAAATAGACCTGCTACTTGTCATTGTTTAAAATTTTGTCTTGGGTATCTTAAAACACTATTTATCAAGAAATTACAAATAATAGTTTAAAAATCCTAGTATTTGGGGTCCCACCTTGTTGGTTATTATTTGGATGTCAAAAATATCTGACACAAATGTGGGGAAAAAAGCCACATCCAAAACTCAAATCTTGAATTAACAAACAGAATAAACAAATCAAAAAACCTTATCCAAATTAATGAGATACCCACAAGAAACAGTAAACCTAGGTGCTTATAAATTTAAAACATGTTACATATTTCCCATTGCTTTAAAAAACTTAGTTACAATAAAGCTTTAAAAAAAATAAAGTTGGTCATGTGGTCTGGTAATGAATGCAGATTTTGTGACAAAGTAACTTCTATGAATTAAATGAATTTGGTAAGAGCATGATGGATACTTGGAAAGCTTACTTCTTCTATTTCTACACATTGAAGCCAACTATACTAATTTTTAAAATATTAAGCAGTCTTTGAGTTCTGTCAATGGTCCCTCACACTATATGGCTAACTGAAAAAACTCAAACTGTGCAAAGGAGCTGAGGAAAATTTTAGCCTGCATACCTATATCTCCAATGGATTGATTTTTGTGAGTTTAACTTTATTACGTTAATAGACATAGTCTTGTCTAGTTGGAAACAGAATATACCCTATCTTATCTTTAAAAAAGGAAATCTTACTCTTCCCCTATCCGAAATATACCCACTTATTAGAATACTAGAGAGTCCATCCAAATATAGGGTATATTTTAACTCCCCTCCCCCCCAAAAAAACCCTATATATCTGGGTTTCTAGGCTCGATATTTAATACAATGAGGTATTATTTTTCAGTAGAACTTTATGATGTTCTTCTACCACCCTGTGGAGAAAATTTGGGGGAATAAAATTTCATTATTTATGATTTTTATTGACCACTTCTCCTGACTTTTCCAAAGAGAGGAATAAGTTGAATTACATGGGCTAAACCTAGACGGAGTTCATGCAGACCTGAACCACTGTGGGGAACAAGATTAGTAGAAATGGCTTTCTGGCATAGTATTTCATTTTTAGTGTGGGCAAATTTTTAGTGTGGGATTTATACTGTCTTAATGACCAACTATAATTTATAACTTACCTTATGAATAGTTCAAGCTCCTATTTAAGGCCAATTCTTCCACATGTCACTGGGACCTATTCTCTCTTGACTTTCTAAGAACTTTACTCCTAAAATTATTTCCTTTTTTCTTGCATCGATTCTTTTCATTTTTATTGGACACAGATATGGTAAAATATCCCTCATACTAAAAAATAAAAACACATTCCCTTGGCCCTTCTCCTCACCGGTACCTCTCTGTGCTACTTAATACCCAACTCCCTGAAAGCACTGCCATCTCAGCTTCACTCCTTATTCTTACTTGAACTTATGTGACTAGGCTTTCATTCTTTATAACTTCACAAAACAAATCCTCAAGATCACCAATGTTCTCCATGTTGCCAAACATGATTTTTATGTAATCTCACAGCATTTGATATAGTTGATGATTTTGACCTTTTTAAAACACCTTTTTCTCTTGGCTTCTTGATCACTACAGCCTCCCAAGGCTTTATTTTGTATTCCTGACTACTACTACTTGGTGTCAATGATTGATCACTCTTTTTCTAAACATCTTAATACTGGGAATGCACCAGGGCCAAATGCTTGGCCAGTCCTTTGGTTTTAAACATTATCTTGATGTGCTGATGACTGCCAATTTTGTATCTCCTACTTCATTCTCTCTCTCATCAATTACTTCTCTGACATTTTCACCAAGATGTCAAAAAGTCATCTAAACATGTTCAAATTAGAACTCATAATTTGCAAGATCACCTCCCCTCCTCCCTAAGAAATCCACTCCTCTAGCAATATCCTTCAACTTAGTAAATAATTCAACCAAGTGCTGAGGTCAAAACCATGAAATCATTTTTGACATCTCTCTTCCATGCTCCACAGCCATATCCACAGGTCTAGTATCAAAATATTACCATTTCTCTGCCTCCATAACCACTACCCTAGTCCATAATACCATCATAACCTCACTTGGATTACTGCATTCACCTCTTAATTGGTCAGCATGCTTCCATTCTTCTCCCAGATAGTCTATTCACACACCAAGAGAATATCCATTTAATCCCCTGCTCTACATCATCTACCTACTTCCCATACACAGAGTAAATTTAAAGTCCTTACCAAGCCTGCATGGACCTGTACTTCATGATACATGGAAACCCATCCAACTTCATTTCTAATAGCACTCTTCTTACATATGTGCTCTAGCTACCCTTTTTATTACTTGAATAAGCAAAGTACATTCCTATCACAGAGAGTTTGCACTTATTGGTCCTTCTGTCAAGATTTGTTTTTCCCTCAGATGCATTTCATGGTTTGCTCCTACTTCATTCAAGACTCTGTTAAATATTACCTCCTAAGAGAGGCCTTTCCTGAACACTCATACTAAAATGTTACCTTCTCCAACCCACATACTTTAGCCCCTTTAATCTACATCTACAGTTGTCTTTATAGCATCCTGATATTTATTAGAAAGTAAGTTCAGCTTCATTTCAATATTTGGCCGAGATCTGTTATTTGCTTTTTACCTTCTGGTATCTCAACAAACAGATGCCCATCTTAATAGTGTTCTGACATCCCAGAAATGAATAATTTTAATATTTGTATAAGCACAAATGTTACTACCCTATCTAATAAGTGTAATAATGTTAGTAATGCCAACAAGACATGATATTTAGATTTATTTTAATTATTATACACTATCTGCTACTTGAAGTGAAAACTTTGCTCTATAGGTTGAAATTCTTAGTTTGAAATATAAATATGTATTATTGCAAGAGTAAAATTTAAAGAATTGAGAACTTATGGTTCAATAAATAGATTGATAATACAACTATTAAGAGAGAATAGATGGATTAAATAAGGGAAAATGTTGAAAGCATTTTACTCAAAACACAGTATTAATAAAAATTTAAATAATACAAATAAAATATGTTAGACAATATTGAAATCTAGATCTTTGTAGAATTATCTGACTTACTGTCATTTGCAACATTAAATAATACTTAATAACAAAATTCAATAATTTATTTAGTACTATCTAACTGAGTCCTTTAAGGGAGTTATTTGGGAATATTTCCAATTTTGTGAGAACAAAATAACAATGGAATATCAACTTGCCATATATAAATTTCTCAAGGAGAAAAAAGTAATATCATTTATAAGATTATCCAATATAAATCATCTTTAATTCAGACATAAAAAGATGAGAAAAAATAAAAATATTTTCTTAAATTATTTTTACTGCAAATAGACTATTCAACAATAGTCTAGGTCAACATTGTGTATCACAAATAGATATACATGTACAGCCCAAAGTCCTTATAAAGTGTGATAACATGTAAATTAACAATAAAACCAATCACCACTTTCCATGCTTGTGAAGGGATTTCTAGTTGCATATAGCTAACGTAGTGAATCTTATAGATAACATTATAGAATGGAAAATCAGCAAGTGTCATGTTAATTATCATTGACAATGGATCAAATGTGGTAAAGGTTGTAATTAATTTAGGAATCATAAGCAAACAATGTTTTCTTCACAACCTTCATTGTGTTCAGAAATAACAGCACAGTACTTGATAGGACAGATTTACTGACCATAGCAGAAAAACTGTCAACCACTTTTGTTATTTTTCTTGACCAAAGACACAACTACATGGTACACAAGATATTTTGCAACTGTCTTGTTATATATTAATAAACTATGTTCAAACAAGATGTAAGAAAAGCCTTTAAATAGCAAAAAATGGCTCCATAAACCAAGAAAAGCCTTGAAACAGTATTTTGCAAATAAGGGTACCAACATAGCAGATTATTACTAACAACCACTGGTTATTTTCAGGGAAAATAGTTTTTTTGCTAGAACCTGCTGATTTTGTAAGAAAAAAAACCTGTCATAAGAGTTTAAGTATTCTCTGCATGTTTTCTGCTGGAAAGATCTTTTTATTATGCTACTCCAGGAAGCTGCTGTAATTGGCATGCACGTGATGAAAGCTGTGATGCAGATAGAAATTCAGGAAAGATTTTGTTATCGTGAAAGCCAATTATGTTGCTATACTGTCACATTTCTAGAACCAAGATTTATCTTCTGCAAGCAGTACAAATAGCATGTTTTGTAAGATTGCTTCTATAAACTGCAGATCATCATAGACCAGAGAGTACTGTTTAGTATTTCAAATGTGCAAGACAGTTGGCCATAGGAAGGATTTATCAGCTGTTGGTGCTGAGAAATTACTGTCCCTGTACAAAATTTGACTCTCCGAATTTTGTAATACAACTGCTATAGTAATAGCTATTATTTCACTGAATACAATTTCAGATATATACCCTAAGTTCATTCTGTGATGGGATAATACAACTTAAAGCTTGGCTGTATATTAATCTTAAATCTCAGGATTTTGCCCAAAATATATTTTCATACAATTCTAATATTAATGTATTTATTTATCATTGATCTCTTTTACTAAAATGTAGTGATTCTTGTTGAAAGGAATTTCATGTCTTGCCACTACTGTGTATCTGCAGCATTTTAGATAATGGGCTGGCACATAATAGCTCAATAAATATTCACTAAATGAATAAATTAATGAATATACATATATATATTTATTCATATACATATAAATAAAAAAGTTCCACAAGTTTCTCTTCTAGCTGAGTTTAATATATAAAAATAGAGATGCTGGAGGTTTTAGAGCCACATACAGACTTTTTCAATCTTGTTTATATAAGTCTTCCTATGAATAATTTTATTGAGTATTTGCTATGTGTGAAACACTGTACTAAGGACTGTGAGAGTTACTAAGATAAGTTAGGAAAATAATTTCCTCTTCTAGGGATGCAAAGTATGGCAGAACCTTCCAAAACAGAATAAGACACTTCAGAAAATGAATGAAAAATTAATAATGTAATTTTAATAAGATTACTTTTAGCATTTGAGATCTTAAGAGAATATAAAACAGTCCTCAAACAATAATTAATGCTATTTATTGGTTAGATCTCTCCAGACTTCAGAGGTGCCTAATCGTTGATATGAATAGCAAGGTTCTGTCATAAGAAGGAAAGGTGGCAGGATTTGGTAGTATAGCAGTTTACCACTCACTAGCTTGAGTTAGGCAAAAAAATTGGTGGAATTAAAGGATAAGTCACTAAAAATCTTAATACCAAAGATATGGGACAAACCAAAGCGGAAGCTTAGTCTTAAAAAATGAGCATTAAGGCTTGCCATTAATATGTGGCACTCCAAATTTGTTTAGCAGTAGAAGTGTAATAGGGAGATATTTAAGAGTCAATTATGTTTATATTAATGCATGTCTAGAATATTGGGTCTGTTTAGTATAATCAAGCCTAATTGGCTACTAGTGATGAAGTTCTCTCTATAAAACTTGACTTAGATACAAGCAACTCATGAGCTGAGTTAGAACAAACATTTCAAGGGTAGAAGCAAGGTCTCCAGCTATGAGAGGTCGAGAATACTAAGACAGAGGAACCAAGACAAATTTTGACAATGTAAGATTTACAAAATGGGTAGACAACATGCAGGAATTTAGAATGATGATCATAGAAAAACCAGAATATACTGTTATAAGGGCTATGCTACAGGCCAAGGGAAAAACAAAGAGTGGAGATCAGAAATCAAAGAAACTCTTAGAAGATGTTGTTTATGAAGAAAAAGCGGAAAACTTTAAAGTCAGAAAAATAATTCTAAACTCCCAATAGAAAATAACCTGTCCAGTTCATTCACCGATTAGTTCCTTTGTTCATTCATTCATTCATTCAGCAGACAGTATACTAGATGTTGGAAATACAGAATTGTTAACAAAAAAAAAAAGGTCCTTGTTCTAAGTGATCTTGTAGAGGCCAGGGAGTGAATTCCAGGCTGCCTGCCTTATTTCCTTTGGCTGAGATTCCTTACGCACCTAGGGGTTCTCCCGCTCTCCCTAAGTTACCAGTATTTGGAAGAAGAATTTAAACTTTATGCTACCGAGTAGATAAAGACTCTCTCCATATGGCAGCCAAAATGATCCTTCTGAAACATAATCTGACTTTCTTCCTTAAAATCCTGCAATAGTTACCTTAACTGTAATTCCTTAATATAGTATTATGACTTGGCCCCTCCTTCCCTCCACCTAATCTTTGAATATCCCTCCTTCTTGCAATCTATGTTCTACTTTTAGTTACTTGAAACCACAATGTTTACTCTGGATTCTAGTCTGATATATTCTTTCCTCTTCTCCTCACTTGGTTTATTCCTATTAAGTTCTTAGTTTAGGCATCACTTCCTTGACTCCCTCTAAGTTAAGTACTCCTGCTATTGACTCCCATAGTAGTATACTTCCTGTATTACTATTATTTATTCAGTTCCATCTTTTCTGATAAATTGAAAGGCTAGTTCCTAGGGGACATGATATATGTCTATTTTGTTTACCATTCTACAGTTGCCAAGCATACACAGAGTTTGACACCAGGAAAATATTAATTACATTTATAGAATTTTTTTTTTTTTTTTTAGAGACAAAGTCTTATGATGTTGCCCAGGCTGGGCTCAAGCTATCCTCTGGCCTTAGCCTCCCGAATAGTTGGGACTACAGGTACGTGCTACTGCACCTGGCTCACATTTATATAATTTTTTTAAATTTATAGCATTTTTTAAATTGCTAAAATGAATGAGTGCAAGAAATGTACATTCTGTGAGGTAGGAATTATATCTATTTACTAACCATTGTATCTCCAGTACTTCACACAAGACATAGCATAAAAGTAGCTGCTGACAATATTTCTGACTGAATGAATGAAAAAATGCCACTCTTGACCCTAGTCAGTCTCACCTTATTTGCACAAAACCCCTGTAATGAACTGGCACTATATCTGACACCTTCAGTAGCTTGCTCTCTTTCCTCATATGCTATGTCCTAAAATGCAAGGCCCTGAAATCTTACACTATGACTGAGTCTAGACTCAACCTGCTGTGTATATGTTTGGATTCAGTCTGATCAGTATGTTTTATTCAAATGCTTCTATTTTCACAGATTGTTGTAAATAGTACTTTGAAATTCTTCCTGCCCTCCCAGGTTCCCATCCCTTTGTTCCCCAACTAGATAGCTTTCACTGTTCTCTAAGCATCACAAGCTGCTCTGAGTATGTATCTGTGAAATAGAGAAGGCACAGATGAAAACAAAGTACCTATCAGGCCCTTGAGTAGATGAAAAGCAAATCCCAAACATTAAAGGTTACCTAAAGGTTACCTTAGGGGGTGGACATCTTTGTATATTAGTAACTGAAAAAAAATTCAGCCAGGAAAACCAAAGAATCCAAAAAAAAAAATCCCCCAGTGGGGATGGAAGTGAGAAATATTGTATATTCCCTGGTTGGAAGGAAGCTACGGTCAAGCCTGAAAGTTATCTTGACAGGAGAGTATTTGATCGTTACAATTAAGGCTAAATGCTTATGAAGCTTTTAAGAAAATTACATAGTGGAAAAGTGTTCAGTTTTGATGGCCAGTTTTCAATATGAGTATGAATAACCATGCCAGAAAAATTGCAATAATCCATATAAAATTGTTTTAAAGGAAATTAATTTTAGTATAACAATATGTTTATCATTATAAGCACACAGCATAATTATTAAGTGTTCTTATCCACATAGTGTAATATAGGCTACTATTTAAAACAAATAAAAAAAATGTCCCTACCTTTTTATAAAAGTAATCTAAAGCAAACAGTACTGAAAAATATATGAAGTGGTAAGTTATCATAGCCATGTAATTATAACACACAAAGAACTTCAAAGTATTGTTATACTTTTCTAAGATCAGTGATGATTTGTCCTTCCTTCTTTCCTTACTTCTCCCTCCCTCTCTTCCTTCCTTCCATTCTTTCACCATTTATTGATAGATTATGTCCAGGCATATATAAAGCATATAGAAGGATGAGCAAATCAGAGTCCCTGCCTGATTCTTCTCTACCTGCTAATTTTAACCTCATTTCTGGATCTGGTACATTTTTATCCAATAATCTTCCAACCCAAAGGTCTGGTTATAATAGAAGCAAAACTTTTGGATGGGTCCTGATGCCTTCTAAGCAGTTCCATTTTTAGGTTGGCAAATACTAAGAATAGAGGATGAAAAGACAGAAGAACAAGGGAAGACCCCTGGAAATAGTCACTAAAGAGATGAGAGCAGATGGAATCAAGTACATAGGTCTAGGGATGAGCCTTCAACAGCAGAAGGTCAACTTCTTTTATATTAGAACAAAAATGATGAAGATGGCTTTAGATAAATTTGTAGATGGCAGAGAAGGGCAGGAATTTTCAAGTGGTCATATCGCACAGCTTGAATTTTCTCTGTGAAGCAAAGAGTAAGGTGTTCTAAGAGAAAGGGGAGTCACTGAAAGAATGAAGTCTTCGGGAAGATAGCAAAGGTTTGAAATACCATTGTGGAATATAGGAGTAGTGCTTAGGGCCCATCTAATACTGCACACTTTAAATCTGAAGTGACACTAGGAAAGCTCAGCAGCCTATATATGGACAGATACTAATCCAAGTTCAATGGTTTTCAGAAAAGAGGAAGCCTTTAAAAATGTGAGTTAGAATACTGAAGGTACTAGAAAGCAAATAGTTAAAGTTATGTGCCATGAGCCAAGATGAGGAAAGAAAGTAACAGATTGGGAGAACACTGAGCAGGAAGAGGCTGGAAAGTCTAAGAGAATAAGAAATAGAGCGAAATGTGGTTGTTGTCAAAAAGTGATATGTGTACTTTAGGGGTTCAAAGGTTGAGCAGTGATGAGTGATGACAAGGTTAAAAATATGGGCAGGTACGTGAATTACTAACAAAAAGCATGAATAAAAATTGCTGCATTGAGAGGAACAGAACAAGTTATTCATGTGATAGAGGTTAATGTGGTAAGTAACGTGAAGGCTGTTTGTGAAACAGATGCAATAAGCAGAGGAAGAAGGTGGTAACACAGGAGAAAAATCACAAAAGGAAAAGAGGTACCTTGCATGTACTAACCAACCTGTATCATCTGCTACTCCTTAAAAAATATATTCTTCCTCCCTCTATATCAGGGGTCCCCAACCTATGGTGAGTTGTATAATTATTTCATTATCTATTATAATGTAATGATAATAGAAATAAAGTGCACAATAAATGTAACATCCTTGAATCATCCCCAAACCATCCTCCCTCTCCCTGGGCTGTGGAAAAATTGTCTTCCATGAAAACAGTCCCTGGTGCCAAAAAGGTTGGGGACCGCTGCTTTATATTACTCTCTATTCTATTCAATCTTCCTGCATTTGACTGACTGGTTCGCTCTGAAAAAAAACTTGACCAATTTGAAAAAAAGATTTTTTTTGAAGCAGCAATCCATAAGGGAATATTTCCTAGAGCGAACTAGTGACATTTATGAATCAGTTTCAGTTACCATCCACATGACCCATTTATATTAAATTATAAATTTTTCTTTAAATTATCAAAAATGATGAAAAGCCACAGTAAGCAAAGATATACTTTTTTTTAAAAAAAGTACTGTATAAAAATAACAGATGGCAGAATATGGAATGAATTGATGGTGTTTATGAACTAAATCATAGTGTAATTCTCACTAGACACTAGCAAAAACGTTATCTCAATATGCATATCTATTCTACAATAGTGATACAGTCATATAATGCAATTAATAAATAATGTAGGCTTACCTGTATTGCAAGGGTACGGGCTACAAGACCTCTAAGATATTGTAAGGGATCTTCTGGGCCTTCCCACTTGCTCTGCCATGTGAGAGGACACTGTAATTTAAAAAGAGTCAAAATTAAATATATATAATACTACATATAAAATACTTTTAACATTAGTATGATGGGGAAAAAATTTTGGCATAATTCACATTATGCATATCATGAATTCATTTCATTAAGATGTCAGCTTTTCAAAAGATGATAGATTAATGGCCAATAAACATACGAAAAAATGCTCAACGTCTCTAATCATCAGGAAAATGCAAATTAAAACAACAATGAGAGATCATCTAACTCCAGTGAGAATGGCTTTTTCCAAAAAGTCTCAAAACAGATGCTGGCATGGATGTGGAGAGAAAGGAACACTTATACACTGTTGGGACTGTAAACTAGTATAACTTCTATGGAAAGTAGTATGGTGATACCTAGAAGAACTAAAAGTAGACCTACCATTTGATCCAGCAATCCCATTACTGAACATTTACTCAAAAGAAAAAAATATTTTACAAGAAAGACTCTTGCACTCGAATGTTTACTGCAGCATAATTCATAATCTCAAAGAAGTGGAAACAACTCAAGTGCCCATCAATACATGAATGGATTAATAAAAGGTAGTAAATGTATACCATGGAGTATTACTCATACATAAAAATAAATGATAAACTAATACCTTATGTAACAACCTGGATGGAACTGGAGACCACCCTTTCAAGTGAAGTATCGCAAAAATGGAAAAACAAACACATGTACTCTACTTAATTGGAACAAATAGATCAACACTCATGTGCACATATGTTACTACAGTTCAATGGAAATCAAGCAGGTGGGAGGAGGAAGGAGGAGATGGGTAAATTCACACTTAATGGGTACAATGCACACTATCTGGGTGATGGACACACTTATAATTTTGACTCAGATTGCCCATAAACAATTCATGTAACCAAAACGTTTGTATCCCCGTAATATTCTGAAATAAAAAAATATTTCAACAGTAATTGTTTGTTTCATCATGATAATAAGAGGTTATTAATATAAATCAGAATATGATGAAACAATTACTGTATCAGTCTCAGTAATTTCTGGGCATTAATCCAACTAATCAATCAGTTGCTTCAGGTAAAACAAAAGAACTTGGGTTCAAGCCCATGAATTTTTTATAACTTTGACACCAAATTAGCTAGATATTAATTGAAACAAAGTAGATAACAACCTAGTTTAGCCATAGACTTTGTGTGTTTATACGCATGTGTATTTAAAAATCTTGCATATAGTCTTCCAAGTGAATTTAAGAGTTTGGTAAATAATTTTTAAATATAATACATTCATTTTAGCCTTCAACTAGTATTTAAACTTGTATATGATAAATTCAAAATATAAAAATTAACAGTATTTTCACCCTCAAAAGCGTCATTGTTTCCATTTATAATCCATCCATTCTATCCTTACCACCTAATTTCCAGGCAATTGCTAATATATTAACATATACCAGTTGGGACTTTCTGGAATTATATATAATTAAATCATATGTTACTCCTTTTAACCTTCTTTTCCTATATATCATTATTTTGAGATTGATCTAGTGATGTGATGGAACCAAATAGCAAAGAATAGTGAGAGCTGATTCTTAAAATTTTATGAATCATGCAAGCTGGTTGTTAAATTGTCATTACTGAAAAATAGTTATATGAATTTGCAATAAATAAATGTTATTTTAAAACAAAGTTAACCAAATATTCTAAACTCATCACTTCACAATTATTTTACAACTTTTATTATGTTGTTATGGATTGACTGTATCTCCCAAAAATTCTTTTGTAGAGAGATAATCACCAATGAAATGGTATTTGGAGGTAGAGCCTTTGGGAGGTAATTAGGTGATGAGAGTAGTACCCTCTTGAATGGAATTAATGCCCTTATAAGAAGAGGCCAGAAAGCTAGCTTGCTATTTGTTCCACCATATGAGGATAAAAGCATAAGTCAGTTTTCTGCAACTTGCAAGAGGGCCCTCACCAGAACCCAACCATGCTTGTGCCCTGATCTTAGACTTCTCAGCCTCCAGAACTGTGAGAAATAAATGCTGTTTGTGCCAGCCAGTCTATGGTAATTGTTATAGAATCTTGAATTAAGATACTGTGTTTTAGATCATTTATGTCTATTGTACCTGTATGGTACTGTACAATACTAGGTATTTCTTCCCAACTCCACATTCACTGACCTTATATTGGTAACTTGAATCAGTAATGGTAGGAATATTTATACTATGGAAATAAGCAAATGCTATAGAGATTAGGGATTATTTTTTTTTTGGTGAGAGCAAGTTAGCCAGTTATTCAGTGGTTAAATATTTGCCCCACAACACTAGATTCATTCATGTTGTTGCATAAATAAAATAGTCATTCTTTTTATTGCTGAGCAGCATTCCATTGTATGGGTATGACACAGTTTATCATTTCACTTGTTGCATATTTTTGACTATTGAAAATAAAGTTGCTATGAACATTAATAAGCAAATATTTGTATGGCTCATGCTTTCATTTCTCTTGGGTAAATACTCATGAGTGATACAGTGAGCTAACATGCTAAGTATATATTTAACACAAGAAAAAGCCAAACTGTTAGCAGTATGAGATTCAAGTTTTTCCTCATTCATACCAACCCTTGGTATAATTAGTCTTTTTAATTTAAGCCATTCAAGTGGGTATGCAGTGCTGTCTTATGATTTTTAAAAATTTATTTTTTATTGAGATATAATTCATATCCTATAAAATTTACCCCCTCAAAGTATATAATTGTTTTTTGTATATTCACAAGGTTACACAACCTTAACCATTATCTAATTTCAAAATATTTTCATCATCCTCCCAAAATACTGTGTACCTATGCAGTTACTCTTCATTTCCCCAAGAACAAAGGATGTCTTTCTGTTTACTTAAGTCTCCTTTAATTTCTTTCAATAATGTTTTGTAGTTTTCACTGTACAAGTCTTGCCATTCTTTTGTTAAGTTTACTCCCAACTATTTGGGAATGGTTTTCTCAATTTCATTTTGGATACTATGAATTCTGTATACTAGCATCATTGTTATTGTATAGAAATACAACTCATTTTTACATATTGATATTCTCAGTGCAATTTTAATTTTCATTTTCCTAATAATTAATGCTATTGAGCATTTTTCATGTGCTTCTTTGTCATCCATACATATTCTTAATGAAGTTTCTATTCAAATCTTTTTTATAATTTTTAAATTGAGATGTTTGTCTTTTCATTACTGAGTTGTTATTTTTAATGTATTCTAGATATAGGTTTCTTTTTTAGGTACATGTTCTGAAAATCTTTTATTCTATGGCTTTTCATTTTCTTCATTGTGACTTTTAAAGAGCAGTTTAAAATTTTGATGAAGTCCAATGTATTATTTCCTTTTATAGTTCATTTTTTGTGTTCTATTTAAGAAATCACTACCAAAAACAAAGTCACTAAAATCTTCTCCTATATATTTTTTGTTGTTTTATTAATATTTATGTTTATGATCAATTTGGGAATAATTATTGTATATGTCTGGAGATACAGGTGTAAAGTTTGTTTTGTTTTCGGCTTTTGGCTATTCAATTGTTCTAATACTATTTGTTAAAGAGATTTTCTTTTCTCCATTTACTTGCCTTAGCCTGTTTGGTTAAAATCAATTGATCCTATATTTGTGGGTATTTTTCTGGACTCTTTATTCTTTTGCACTGATCTATATATCTGTCTTTATGTTAATACCACAGTGCTTTGATTACAATATCTTCATAATGTTTTAAAATCACAGAGTATGAGCTTCCATTTTATTCTTCTTTTTCAAAGTTGTTTAGGCTGTATTAGGCCTTTTGAATTTTTGCACAAAAACATTAGAATAAAATCATCAATCACTACAAAAAATCCTGCAGAGGTTTTGATTATGACTGTTTTGAATACATAGGTCAATTTGAAAGAATTAACATCTTAACAACCCTAGGTCACCTTCCATAAACACAGTACATCTTTCCCTTTAGTTAGGTCTTAAATTTCACTTATCAATGTTTTGTAGTTTTCAGTGTACACAAAGGTTTTACAAATCTTTTATCAATTTTATTCCTAGATATGGCACCTTTCTGATATTACTGCAAATGACATTTTAAAATTTTAATTTTTAATAGTTTTTCTGAATAAAGAACTACAATTAACTTTTTATGTATTTACCTTATATCACACACTCTTGCTAAACTTAAATTCCTGCTAGCTCTGAAGTTTTTCTTTTTTGTTTAGAGCACTTAACATAAGATTTACCCTTTTGGCAAATTTTTAAGTATACAATACAGTAGTGTTAACTACAGGCTCTATGTTTTACAGCAGATCTCCAGAACTTATTCATCTTGTGTAACAAATTTTGTGTCTTTTTTTAGGTTTTGATATGAGGCAATTGTTGTCCCACAGAAAAAGTAGGGAAATATTCCTGTCTCTTCTATTTTCTGGAAGAATTTGTAGAGTTGGTATATTATCTTCCTTAAATATTTGTTAGATTTCACCTGTGAATTTTAGGTACTCTCATCGTGGAAAGGTTTTAACAACAAATTCAACTTCTTTAATAAATATAGGTTGCTTAGGTTTTCTGTTTCTCCTTGGTTTTCTTTTTTCTTTTTTTTTTTTTATTGAGACAGAGTCTCACTCAGTATCCGTGGGTAGAGTGCAGTGATATCACAGTAGCTCATGGCAAGCTCCAACTCCAATTCCTGGGATGTAAACAGTACTTCTGCTTCAGCCTCCCAGATAGCTGGGACTACAGGCACAAGCTAGCAATGCCTGGCTGGGTTTATGTTTTGTGTGTGGGTGTTTTTTGTCTTTTTAGTAGAGACAGGGTCTCACTCTTGCTCAGGCTGGTGTCAGAACTCCTGAGCTCAAGCAATCCTCCCACCTCTGCCTCCCAGATAGCTAGGACTACGGGCATGAGCGACTGCACCCGGCCTGTTTCTCCTTCAATAAGATTTGCTAATGAGTTTGTTTCAAGGAATTTGTACATTTCATCTAAGTTTTTCAATTCATGGGCATAAAACTGTTAATATTTCCTTATCTTTTTAACAACTGTAGGAACTGTAGTGATGTTCCCTGTCTTACTCCTGATACTGGTAATTTCTGACTTTTTATTTCCTGATCTCTCTTTTGGATTAACTGAGTAAAGGTTAAGTTTCCATCTTATGTAATATATTGGCTCATTATTTATACCTCTTTGGAATTTGTTAAATCTATTTTTATCATTGCATTAGGGTTTATAGTACACATCTTTACCTTACCACAGTCTACTTTAAAGAAATAATAAAACTTTAGCATAGCATAAAAGCCTTACAATAGTGTAATTCCATTTCCATTTGCTAAGTGAATGAAAAAGGACAAGTAGAAGAATAAGTTCTGGAAGTTAAAATCTGTTCTAAAAGAGACAAAGTATATTCTATTATTTTAGCATAATGATGATTAAGTTAGGGATACTGAAGGAGAATTCCAAGAGACTAGAGATTCTGAGTATATATAGGCCTGTTTGTTCTTACATGAATCAATAAAAACTGGTTTACATTTGTAAGAGAGTGTGTGTGTGCGTGTGTATAATGTTAATTACAAGAAAAGCTATAGATGAGGGAGTGGAGAGAGTTCAATTCCAGTATTTGGTAGGACTTTTGAGATGAGTATGTGGAGTCCATGTAAAGCTAATAACTGCCTCCTATAACAAAGACTATAATTTTGTGGCTAGATCACATTAACAAAATATTCAATAAGCAATGAACTAGGAAAGAACTATGACCTAGAAATCACATCAGAATTATAGAATGAGCTTTGACACTTTACCAGGATAGTAACTCCTTTCAGCTTTAGTTTTCTAATTTAAGTAAAAAGGGGACGGTGAGAGTAGCAAATTGGATAAGGGCTACAGAAGTTCTCTATAACACAAGCTATTACTTTATTTAAATGGAAAAATGCAAATTATTCAAATTAATAATTATAATTTATTAACATAGTTTGTGTATGACTTTTCTAAGCACTTATTTCCATGTAAGTGGATAAACAATAAAAATGGGCCTTTAAGACGGGGTCTCCAACCATTTCATAAGAATGAGCATCTTTACTTTTCACTTAAAGCCTTAAAGATCACTAGAGGAAGTGATCAAAAATGTTGACAAAGTGAAGATAGACACAAATGTGGTATGGCAGGTACAGCCCTTTTGATGAGAACTCTGTCCATAGAACAGTGTTTCTCAAATCTTCGCATGAATCAGAACCATCTCCAGGGCTTGGTGAAACATAGATTGCAGGGAAATACGCTTAAGAGTTTCAGATTCAATGGTCTGGGAGGTGGGAGGAGGTATACAAGAAATCATACTTCTATCAAGTTCTCAGGTAATGTAAATGCTACTGGTCTGGAGACCATATTTTGAGAACCACTGCTATAAAGGTGGCCATGCTAGAGAAAGGAGTGAAAGGAAAAACTAGTCTAGCAAAGTAGATCTTAACTTTTAGACATTCTGAAATTATATAGTAAAGTTCCATATGCATATGTATGGACATAGTTTAAAAATTGATGGAAAGAGATGTAATCTCTTAAAGGTGACAGTGATCCAAAAATGGTTAAAAACCATTTTTTAAACTTAATTTTAAAAGACTTAGGACCCACTAGAGTATTTGCTATATTGTTGAGGGTCTCCTTGTTTTAAGATATTAAGAAGCAGACCCGCCCAGAAGATGGCGGATGAGAAACACCGCCAGACAGAGTGTCTCTGAAGAAAAGACAGATTCTAGCAGAAATTAGAAGAAAGAAGCAAGAAGACGAGCCTACATCGGATGAGGGTCGGCAGGAGGAGTACCTGAGACCACGGGAGACTCCACGGGAGGAGGTCGCGGAGGAGAACTGGAGGCTGGGACCCCCGGAGCAGCCCGGAGACCAGCGGGAAGGGTAGGTGGATCTGCCGTTTCCCCTCCCCTGCATCCCGGACTGCTGGTGGGCTCCCCAGCAAGCGGAGGGACCTGCGGACACCAGCCCAGCGACAACCGCCGCCAGTGAGCGGTAAGCCAGTAGCGGACGCGGCACCAGGCTCCCAACTCCCTCGGGGCACCTCCGTGTGCACAGACCCGAGCCGGGCGGCAGACGCCATATTGTCGCCTCCTCCCCTCCCCTGTCC
>VSMD01132875.1:0-54161 GCA_008750895.1 Mirza zaza | reverse complement strand
GTGTGCACATCTTAGTGTGTGGGTGCATTTTGTAGGATGTGAGCCAAGAGTGGAATTGTTAGGTGAGAGGGTAGATGTGTGTTTAACCTTGTTAAAAAAATCTATAAACAGTTTCCAAAGTACTTATATCAGTTCAGACTCCTCCTAGCAGCACATGAGAATTCCAGTTTGCGTCACATTTTTGCCAACACATGGCACGGTTAGTCTTTTTAATTCCAGCCATTCCGGTGGGAGGATGGAGTAGTCTTCCCCCTCTTTTGACTGCCTTATGCATATTCATCTCTCAGGTGTCGGCTCAGATGTTACCTCCTCCAGAAATACCATAGCCCAGGTGGCTTGAACGACAGATAGTTATTTTTCTCACAGTTCTGGAGGCTCAAAGTCTGAGTTTGGGGTCCTGGTGAGAGCTCCCTGGCTTGCAGATGGAGATGTTCTCTCTGGATCCTCACATGGGGATGGGGGAGAAGGATAGGGAGAAGCAGGCTCTGGCGTCTCTTCCTCTTCTTATAGGAACACTAATTCCATCCTTAGGGCCACACCTGCATGACCTCATCTAGACCTCTCTACCTCCCAAAGGCCACCATGTTGGGGATTATCGCTTCCACATATGAACATATGGACTTCGATACAAGCATTCGGCCCATACAACTTCCCTGACCGCTGAGCCTAGGTGTTTCCCTGATACTCACCCCAATAGCTCTGATCGTGCTGAAATGTAACTGTCCCTTGACTTGACAGTTGCTCCCACAGGACTTGGAAGTCCTGCAGGGCAGGGCTGTGCTTTGCTCACTGTCTGGCATGTTGCCACACTGCCACCCTCTCCAATGCAGGGCAAGACCCCGTTGCACCAGTCCCTTTGTCTGCTCCGGGGTCCCCAGTGGCTGAAGGCTCTTGCGTGGCGGACTCGTCCCCCAGCAGGGAGGGCGTGACCTGCCTCCCCGAGGTCTTCAGCTGTTGCTGTGCTCTCAGCTGCCTCATTTGCAGTGCATGGAAAGGACCACCCTTGAAGTCTTTGCTAGCAACTCTGACGTCTATGACCAGCGCCATCCGCCTCATTCCCCATTCAACTCAGGCGCCGTCAGGAAGCCAAGGCTGAGTACAGCATGCTACTGTGACTTATAGCACTGTGTCGTGTACTTGCGGTTTGCTCAGAGGTTGGATCTTTCATGTTCTACACACACACACATACATGCACACACACACATGCACACACAGTTAACCAGTGAGGCGATGGATGTGTCAACTAGCTCAATCATAGTGATCGTTTCCTATACCTACACCAAAACATCAAGTCGTACACCTTAAATATGTGCAATTTCTATTGTCAGTTATATGCCAATAAAGCTGAAAAAGAAAAGAAAAAGAAATCCCAGTCCTGCTCCTTCACCAGCTGTTCTGCGCCGCCCCTAATCCGACCCCATCCCAGATCCGTGCACGGTGTCCGCAGGAGCTCGGTCTCTCACCGGCAGCCCCCGCGTGCCGTCCTCAGCCCACCCTCTGACCGCCTCTCCCCCACTTCCTCTCCCTGGGACCAGGCCGACCCCTTAATGACATGACAGAAAAGCTTGTGTTCAGTCTCTTCCCCCCTTGCCTCTTAGGTGCGTGCAGTTTCCCCCCACAACTCTGGAGCCGGGCCCTGGACGAGGGATAAAAGGCCGACGTTTACCCCATCCTCACACCCCTCACACCCCAAAGAAGGCTTTGGGTCTTCTCCCCTCTCTTATAAGCCACGGCTCCTGGAAAGCTCTTGTCCTCCCATGTCACCAATGCTCTGTGCTGCCGTCTCCTGTAGACGTCCTGGCCGTTCCTTATTTGCTAATGACATTGTTGGTCTCCCCGTCATCCTTGCCGCTACTCTTGGGGACGTTCACATCCATCTAGATCAGTGTCTCTCGACTCGCTCAGCGTGAGAGCCGCCCGGGGCCCCACCTGAGACCCATTTAGCTGCAATCTGTAGGGTGGAACTCGGGCATTGGCGATAAGCATCTTCAGAAGATCCGCACGTGTGTTTGGTGCTCAGCACTGCTGAGACGGAGGATCTGCTCGATATCTTGGCCTCTCACTTCTCTGACCTCCCTGGCTTCAGATCCCTCCGATAGCCTACGTCAGGCGCTGACTCCCAAGGTGGGGGCCTAGACGTCATTGTCACCGATACGTTCCAGTCTACCACCGCCACCTTCCGTTCATCCAGCTCGTTTTCCTCCAGCCTCACCAAACCGCCAGTCCATGACATTTTCACTCTTTGTCACCAGCCTCAGGTCCTTACTTTGCTCCGCAGTCCTACAAACCCAAAAGGAGCACTCACAGCTGAGCCCAGCAGTCCTCCTGCGTGTGGCTAGCTGTTCTCTGTCAGGGACGGTCGTCTCAAGCCTCTGCTTTCCTTAACTCCTCAACACTGCCCACGCCCCTCCTCCATCCACCAACAGATGACATCTCCACGTATCTTATAGAGGGAACAGATCACAGAGACACTCGCCTGAGAACTGCCTCCTCTCCCGCCAGCCTGCCCGCACCTGTGCCCACATTCTTTGCCTATAGCGATGTGAGCTGGGTCCACGCTCCTGTCTGAGGTCAGCCCCTCCCCTAGATCTCACCCTCCCTCAGCATCTCAAAGCATTTGTTCCTACAGGCATCCTGTCCTCCTTCTACACCACCAGTTTCTCCTCTCTTCCAGCTCATTTTCTTCGGCAGCATGAAGCAGCGATGCGGCCCGTCTTAAAGGACATACCTGACGTTAGCTCCATGTTGGTGTCTCTTTATTCCATATCCATTTCCAGCAGCTATCCCATTTCCCATTCTTTTCCATAGCAACCCTTCCCAAAAGGAACACTTAGATTCAGCCTCCACCCCCTTCCCTGTTTTCCTCTCTTCCACTCACTCCAATCAAACTTTTGCCCTTCCCGAAATGGACGTCCACCTCGCTAAGGACAGTGGTGAATTTCCTGTCCTCCTCTTACCAGGATTACAGCCTTTCCTTCTGGAAATCGCTTTCTCTTTAGGCTTCCAGGACACCACACTCTGCTGGTTTTCTGCCTTCTGCTTTGGCCACTTCTCAGTCCCTTTTTGCCAGCCCCTCCTCTTGCGCTGCAGCTCTCTCTGTGCGAATCCCCGGCAACCCGGACTCAGTCCTCGGGATGTGCCTTCTCTCTCCCTTCCTCATCTGGTCCCATGTTTTCTTTTTTTGAGACAGAGTCTCACTTTGTTGCCCAGGCTAGAATGCCATGGCGTCAGCCTAGCTCACAGCAACCTCAACTTCTAGGCTCAAGCAATCCTCCTGCCTCAGCCTCCCGAGTAGCTGGGACTACAGGCATGCGCCACCATGCCCGGCTAGTTTTTCTTTATATATATATGTTAGTCGGCCAATTAATTTCTTTCTATTTATGGTAGAGACGGGATCTTGCTCTTGTTCAGGCTGGTTTTGAGCTCCTGACCTCGAGCAATCCGCCCGCCTCGGCCTCCCAGAGTGCTAGGATTACAGGTGTGAGCCACCGCCCCCGGCCCCGGTCCCATGTTTTTAAATGCTTTCTATGTACACATGACTCCCAGATTTTATATATGACATAAAACCCATGAATTCAATTGCCCGTTTGACTTTAGAGTCTGATCAGAGTCTCAGACTTATCATGGACCAAATGGGATTTTGGATTCTTCCTCTTGTCCCACTCCTCTGCCCCTACAAGCCATCCCTGTGTCTGAAAAAGACGGTGGTTGTTCAGATGTGTCTGTCTCAAACCCAGAGGTCATCCTTGAGTCGTGTCTCTTTTCTTCTCATTCAAAACCAAGCTGTTTGCAAGTCCTTTGGGTCTCCCTACCACAAAATATATCTGGGATGTTGCTACTTCTCACCACCTGTGATGCTATGACCATGCTACACACTGCTCTTTTTTTTTTTTTTTTGAGACAGAGTCTTGCTCTGTTGCCCCAGCTAGAGTGCCGTGGCATCACTATAGCTCACTGTACCCTCCAAGTCCTGGGCTGGAGCGATCCTCCTGCCTCAGCCTCTTGCGTAGCTGGGTCTACAGGCACACGCCACTATGTCTGGCTAATTTTTTTTTTTTCTGTTTTTTGTAGAGACAGGTTCTCACTCTTGCTTAGGCTGGTCTTGAACTCCTGAGCTCAAGCGATCATCCCACCTTGGCCTCCCAGAGTGCTAGGATTACAGGTGTGAGCCACCGTGCCTGGCTTACAAACTACTCTTATTTCTTGCCTAGATTATTATAATAGCCTTAACCATTTACCCTGGCACAAATCAGACACTTAATAAATATTTTTTATTATTATTAGCAGCTTCATGATGCTCAAGGCTGTGTAGACTGACAAGGGGACCAAAGAGGCCACCCCCTGTAGACTACAAGGACTCGAATGCATAACGTCTGTGAGTTGGAAGTGGGCACTCAAGAAATATTACTTCTCAGCAAATACGTGAGTGGGCTGAGTTCTATAAATGTGTTTGAAGGCACATGTTTGGAACTAGAAATGCCTTTTCCAGCAGAGACTGTGCTCCAGTGGTCTGGTGATGTTCCAGTTTAGCCCATTACATTCCGTTGTTAGGGTTGACAACATTTTCATTATGAAATATATCAAACCTTCAGAGAAGTACAGGAAATAATATGACGCCCATGTATCCACCCTACAGAGTTAATAGACGTTAACATTTTGTCATGTTTGCTTCAGATCTCGCCTTTCCATGAGGAAGACAATGTTACAGATGCACTGAGACAAAGCCATTTAATTAAGAATGTAGCTGTATTCCAGTTCTGATGAGTAGTTCTGTGCCAGGTCCTTTGTGGGCACGGGGTATACTGATAGGAGTGAGTTCGGTGGCTTCTGTGAGATGCCATAGTCCAGTGGGGGAAGCAGACTTATGAACAGACAATTGTCCTACAGGGGGACAAGTGCCATAGCGGAGAAATACACAAGCACAATGGTGGTGGTGGTAAGATGGAACGGCCTTCCCCCAGCACCACCAAAACTCAAAGCCAAAGGGAGACTGGTAGGAATTTTCGGTTAGAGAGATTTGCTTTATGCCAGAGATGGTGGAGTGGGGAAGGCACAATTCTCTATCAGAGGAGAGGTAAGAAGAGCAAGGAAAGAACTGTACATTCACTCATGGCGTTTAATCCTCACAAGGACTTGGTGTGTAGTAGGGTTCGGGCATGTTGGCGTAGCTGTAGCATTCATAACCGCTGATGGAAGCCCAGTAGGGCTCAGGGGCTCTGGCCTTGGTCCTGAAACAGGTTTTTGCCTGGAGGCATAATCGTTCCTCTTGACTTCTGGCTCCCGATAGCTCCCGTCCAACTGTTCCCAGAAACGCAGAACCAGGTGAAGAAAGAGGTGGTGTCTGGAGGCACTGCAGGGTGACAAAGTGAGCAAATAAGAGAGAGAGAAATGGACAAGAACCAAAGACAGATGCCAAAGGAGATTTGCATAGACGTCAGGGTTTTAAAGGAGTCACACTTTCAAGAAAGAAAGCATTAATCACGGCCAGAGCATCAAACAAAACTGACAGAGAGTGAAAAATATGCATTTCAGCTAATGAAAATGGCACCAAGGTTTGGCATCAGCACATGGCTCCAGACCATAGCTGAGGGATCACTGTTGGCTGACAGGGATCAAAATGCTCGTAGTTTCTCCTTTTTAATTTCTTCTCTTGTCTATCTTGTTGAGAGAAAAATGTGTGTTCTATAATGTAGTCTAACAAAAATGTGACTTGTTTCATAGTGTATATAGCTGGTTTGCCACACTTTTGACGACTTTATCACACCGTCAACAGTTACCGTGTTCCTCTTTGGGAAGGGGTGGCGATATCACTGCCCCATTGCTGCATGGATAGCGAGAAAGGTAGGTTATTTGATAAAAGCCACTTAGCCACTGAGAAGCGGTGGGTCTGGGATTTGAACCCACTCAAACAGTGCCTCAAAGAGCTCAAGGACTTTTTTCCCAGGATGTCCCTCCGTACACTTTGGATATGGATGTATATTTGTTTTTGTTTTGTTTTGTTTTATTTTTTGAGACAGAGTCTCACTTTGTTGCCCAGGCTAGAGTGAGTGCCGTGGCGTTAGCCTAGCTCACAGCAACCTCAAACTCCTGGGCTCAAGCAATCCTCCTGCCTCAGCCTCCTGAATAGCTGGGACTACAGGCATGCGCCACCATGCCCGGCTAATTTTTTTTTTTTCTCGCTATATATTAGTTAGCCAATTAGTTTCTTTCTATTTATAGTAGAGACGGGGTCTCTCTCTTGCTCAGGCTGGTTTCAAACTCCTGATCTTGAGCAATCTGCCCCCCTCGGCTTCCCAGAGAGCTAGGATTACAGGTGTGAGCCACCACACCCGGCCTGGGTGTATATTTGGATGTACACCTGTATACCTGTCTGCATGCATGTGTGTATGTGAATATGTATTTTATGAGTTTTGCTTCTGCTCTGTTCTAAACTTCACCATTCTCATTGTAGACATATGGAGTCATTTGTTGTCCTCCTAAGTTTTAAGAGCATCCATTCTTGTTTGGGTTTTGCATTGATTTTTTTTTTTTTTTTTTTTAGAAGGAAATTCCCTCTGTGGATACTGCCAAGCGGAGCTGAGCCAGGGAGTCTAATGGATTACTGGATGTGTTTGGGAGTCAGTCCAGCTAATCTGATATTTCCTGGGCATCTGCTGGGTGCCACATGATTGAGCTGCGGCTGATTCCTTTGTGCCATTTTTAGGTGGCTGGTTGATGAATATTCCAGGTGTCAGAAAGAGCTAATTCATAAAAATGAACTCAGGTTATGGCCTGAAAATAAATGAGTATCAAGTGTGGGCAGATAGTTTCTGGAGCATTTATGAATCTGAGACAGAGCACATAAAAGACAGTTGAATTTTGGGGCATTGAATCAAGCTTTTGGAACTGCTGAAACCCGAGAATCATCTGGGAAAACAGAGCAACTGGTAACAAGGCTCTGCTGTGTCCCCCGTTTGCATGGTGCATTGCAATCAACAAAACATCGATTCCTTGGTTATCCCTTTGAGCTCCGAAACATCTCCGTGATGTGAGCGGTTGCATATTTTACCTTCCACCCAAGGGATGAGAAAACAAAGGCCAACAAAGGCCCAGAGAAGTGATGCCATAGGATGGTAGACCTTCTTTTATGGAAAGGGAGAAGTCAAGATAAGGAAAGTGTAACGATCAAATCAGGTGATTGGAATATCCGTCACCTCAACCATATTGTATGCATGCATCAAAATACCACGTTCCCCCAAACTATGTACGTCTAGTCTACATCAATTGAAAAATGTTAAAAATAAATTTAAAAAAGGAAAGAAAGGAGAAGTGGTTTCATGGGGGCACTTGTACCAAAGTCAAGAGTTGTTGGCTGGGCGCGGTGGCTCACGCCTGTAATCCTAGCACTCTGGGAGGCCGAGGCGGGCAGATTGCTCAAGGTCAGGAGTTCAAAACCAGCCTGAGCGAGACCCCGTCTCTACTATAAAAAAATAGAAAGAAATTAATTGGCCAACTAATATATATATATATATATATATATAAATTAGCCGGGCATGGTGGCGCATGCCTGTAGTCCCAGCTACTCGGGAGGCTGAGGCAGGAGGATCGCTTGAGCCCAGGAGTTTGAGGTTGCTGTGAGCTAGGCTGATGCCATGGCACTCACTCTAGCCTGGGCAACAAAGCGAGACTCTGTCTCAAAAAAAAAAAGTTGCGTACAGGGTTCCTGCTTTTGTGGCCAGAGTTCCTTTGCCTGCCCCAATCATGAGCCTAGGGTTCCTTCCCATCTGGGAGGGGGTCTTGGCTGTGGCTCTCAGGCCAAGCTCACAGGGAGGCCCTCCTCTTCATCACCGATTTGGAGCGTCCCAGGGCTCCACCGGCAGGCAGGGGGAGAGGGGTGGGAGAGGACCATTCCCCGTGGTGGCATCACATCTCAAAGCCTCCCCCCTGCAGGGCAGCACCCCTGTCCACCCTCAATTTTTTCTTCCATGCTTCCCCATACACCTTATCGCCACCTTTCCTTAGGGGGCGGGGCCTGGGGCATTTCCCGTCCCGAACCTTGGTGGAGTGAAACAGGACTTTATGTCCATTTCAAACCTTATGACATCACCAAAGAGGAAGAAGGGGCTGTTGCTTCTATTTTGCAAATGAGGACACTGAGGCTTGAATAGAAGAAGATGCCTGTTCAAAGTCACTTAATTATTTAATAGAACCCAGTTCTTTCTGAGTCCAAAGTCACTTTCTTTCTTCTATACCCATTCACTCTTGCCAGGGACCAGGAGATGTTCCCCTGAGACCTAGAAGCCATTATTTTTTTTTTTTTTTTGCCTATGAATACTTATTTCCTCTTTCTGGAGTTTGTGTCATATCCTTTCTCTTTCTGTATATTTCTTTTCTTTTTAAAATAGCTTTACTGAGGCAAAATTGGTATATGAAAACTGCACATATTTAATGTATATATATATATAAAATAATTTGATGACTTTGGGCATATGCATAATACTCACGAGACGCCTCTTTTTTCCCCCTTACAATTGGTTTCTGTGTGACATCCAGTGCAACAATTCTCTTTGCTGGGCTCAGCCTGGGTAACTGTCAGGTCTCTGATTAAGAAGCATAATTTGCTGGCCCAAGGCACCATTACAATGGTAACGATCGGGCAGAGGATATTAAAACCCTTGAATTCTCTGCTGCATCTCTCTTTTTTTCACAGGGCTAGCTCCAAGGCTGGAAATACTGCAGTATTAACTCTTTATGACTAGCATTCAGCAGGGCTCTGGAAATCAGATCAGGGGCTTTTTTTTTTTTTTGGCCAGGTGCTCTAGAGCATCTGTCTGTCCTTCTGTGGTTCCCCGAGAACTTTTTCATTCCACCAAGGTTTGGCTGAGCAACAGAAGGGCAGAGAGACCAGCATGTGAAATGAGAGCCTGTTAGGACCACCAGCACGTTTACACTGATCCTTACTCTATGCCTGTGAGTTGGGCAGTGATGAGAATAAGCATTTATGGAACTCTTGTTATATACCAGCCTCTGGGTTAAGCACTCTCTATGCATCAATTATTTAATTCTCACAATGACTCTATGCAGTATGCATGGTTACTGTCCCCATTGTGCAAAGCAAGAAGCTGAGGCACAGAGAGACAAAGGACCCATAAGTAGCGATCGGGTAGAGTCACGAACCGAGACTAAAAGTTTAAGTGATTCGTTTTCTTAAGGCTGTGTTTCTTGACCAGGTGTGATTTTTCTCCCTGAAGGACATTTGGCAATGTCAGGAGGGGTTTTGGTTGTCACAATGCGGAGGGTGAAGTGCTACTGGTCTCTAGTGGGCAGGGGGCAGGAGGGGATGCTGCTAAACATCTTACAGTGCACAGGACAGCCCCCACCACAAAGAGTGATCCAGCCCAAAATGTCAGTAGTGCCAAGGTTGAGTAATCCTGCCTTAAGACCACATACTCAGAGCCAAGCCAAGGCCTGAGTTCCGGACTCCAGACTCCTAGCACAGTGCTCATCCCATGATTCCAAGCTAAGGTGGTCAATTATAATGGTACTCTTGGCTCTCCATCCAAGGCTGTTCTCTGTGCCTCCACCAGGTAGACTCCCCCTGAAGCCCTGTGCGTCTAACTCACCACTGCTGGTCACGATGCTCATGACCCTGCCTCTGCTCTCTGTTTATCCTGGGGCCTTCCCCACTGAAGCCTGAACCCTCGAAGGGAGAGGTCGGGATGATGATAGTGATGAGGATGGGGGTGATGATGATAATGATGATGGCGGTAATAATATGGTGATGGTGATGATGATGATGGTGGTGATGGTGGTGGTGGTGATGATGGTGATCATATGGTGATGATGGTGGTGATGATGGTGATGGTGGTGATGATGGTGGTGATGATGATGGTGATGATAGTGATGATGGTGATGATAGTGGTGGTGATGATAGTGGTGGTGATGATGGTGATGATGATAGTGATGATGTGGTGGTGATGATAGTGATGATGGTGGTAGTGATGATGGTGGTGATGATAGTGATGATGGTGATGGTGATGATAGTGGTGGTGATGATAGTGGTGGTGATGATGGTGATGATGATAGTGATGATGTGGTGATGATGATAGTGATGATGTGGTGGTGATGATAGTGATGATGTGGTGGTGATGATAGTGATGATGTGGTGGTGATGATAGTGATGATGTGGTGGTGATGATAGTGATGATGGTGATGATAGTGGTGGTGATGATGGTGATGATGATAGTGATGATGTGGTGATGATGATAGTGATGATGTGATGGTGATGATAGTGGTGGTGATGATGGTGATGATGTGGTGGTAATGATGGTGGTGATGATAGTGATGATGTGATGGTGATGATGGTGGTGATGATGGGAGCAGTGATATGAGGAGCCTTCCTGGATGTTAGGGAGGGGAGTGCCCAGCATGAGGAAATAGGATGCAGAGGGCTCTATCATGAGAAAGAATTGCCCTCTCGGCTGTGGCTCCTGAGCTTTCCCATATGTGATCTGAGCCTTCATCCCTGTGGTCTTTCTTGCCCGTCCTCAGATCAGACATCACCTTTTCCCCTGGACTGGGACTTTGTAATAAGTCCTAAACTAGCGGCACCTGGTTGTAAAGGAACCCTGGCACAGCCCAGAGGTTGCGGGCTACAAAGAGGCTCTGTGAGCCTGGGCTAACTTCCCACTGCGTTAATGTTGATGGGAGACAGCAAGCTCTGGTGCAGACATGGAGGAGATACACAAGGAACAAAGGCTGCTTGCAGTTCAGAAACTTGGGAAGGGGCAGGGATCTTGGAGAGGACACCACTTCCTCACTCTGGGCCTCAGTTTACCCCTTTATAATGTGAGGTGTTAGAATCAGTGATTCAGAAGACACATCCCCTCCCCTACCTGTTCTGCTCTGACATTTCACATCAGCCTGGAGCCCCACCATCCAGTGCATAGGTCCTTGAGGATCAGTAATCTTCAGAATGTAGCTTGGTCCCTTCTAGTGACAGGGAGCTCACTCCCTTCTAGGTAGGACAGCTGGCTCCTTTGTTGCGCGGCCGTGAGCTTTGCAGTTGTTGACAACAGTAACGGTAGCAGCACCATCTGTGGGGTGGTGAGCACTTAGTATGTGCTATTGCCTCCTGGCCTCACAGTGACACTTTGTGGGAGGTGTGATTGGTCCCATCTTACATGTGCTGGGGCACCTGCGCACGCCTCCCAGAGCAGGGTCATGGGGCCCCTTCTACCGGGAGCACATCTGCCTGCTGGCACTCTCCCTGCCAATTCTATTTTTGCTCCCCTTGGCAGCTCTGTGGAAATTAAAAGGCTATTTGCAGTGACTAATGTTGCTAATTCTGATCAAACAATTTAAAATTCATCCTTTGCCATATCGGAGACCCGCTAGGGAACAGAATTAAGACATCATTTGTGGCAATTCCGATGACGGGTGGTGGAAAACAAAAAAGACATTAAAATTGGTCTTAATTCAATCCGCTGCTCATTAGACTGCCTCTTGTAAAATCCCCCATCTTGAACTATACAATAGCTCTCCGTCTGCTGCTGGCTTATTAACCGACAGTGGGGATCTTGACAAACTGGCTGTTGGCTCCGCGACGCTGGGAACTTAATCTGGAGTCTGGGGAGGACTCATCCTGACACCCTCTGCAGCTCCTTCCTCCCTTTGGCACCTGTTCCGGCTCCGGTTCCAGCCACTTTGGGGCCTTCCTGCCCTGGGAGAGGTTGTGGCTCGCATTTCCAGGAGTTAAAAATCAGGAAGTCAAATATTATAACAAGAATCAAGCTTCGCAGTGTTACCCAGACTTGAGTCATTCACATACCACCTGTGTGATTTTTGCTGTATCTATACCCACGTTCTATTTTTTTTAACTTGCCGTAAAGCCAGCTAGCTCATTTTAAAATTAAATGAATATGGCATTTTAAACAGGAAACCTTGTATCACTGCTATAAATGGAAAGCCAACATCATAAAGAAGAAATAAACATTCAGTGTGAAAACCAATACAATGTTTTTTAAACGGCTGGACAGTTTATTTTACATCCCTTGGGTTTTGTTCTACCATAAGTTTTCTTTTGCTTTTTTATTATGGTAAAATGCACGTAAAAATGGGCAAACAATTAAAACGCAATTAAATACAGATTTGCAAGGCTTTTGACCATTATGTTAATATAAATATTAAAAAGTTAAAAGGTGAACTGCTAAGCGAAAAATAAAAGCTTACATGTAACCACAAGAAGAACACAATGAATTCAACGGGAAAGGAAACAGTGGTGTTAGATTCAGTTGGATACATTTGCCAGTGAAGGCTCTGAGCCCGAGGCAAGTGCTCTCCAAGTTGAAAGAGATTAGGAAGGGTTAGAGAGTTTTAAAGACAAACCCTTACCCAGTGGAGACTTTCTCTTTGCATTCACTGGAAGGGCTGAGAAAGAATAGACAGGGAGTAACTGTAGCGCTACGTGGCTGGACTGGAGGTTTTGTAATGTCGTGTTCAACTCAAACAATCCTGTGTTCTGCCAGCACGTTCCCCACGCTTTGGGAGGCCCTCACCCCATTTACCTCCAGGGATTTGACTGTTATCTCAAAGTCATAGTGCTTTGAATCTTCCCCCATCTGCATATAGACTTTCTCCTCTTCTTTGCCTTCTTCTACCTGTTTAGAAAGTTCCTCCTAGGACTGCCATGCCTGTCTTTTCTTTTCTTCTTCTTCTTTTTTTAAAAAAGTATTTAATTGATAAATAATAATTGTACATTTTTTGGGGGTGCAATGTGATGTTTTGATAAACATATGTGCATTGTGGAATGATTAAGTCAGGCTCATTAACATGTCCATTATCCATCTCCTCACATACTTTTTTTTGTGTGCATGTAATAGATCTCGAAAGCTTATTTATTCCTCTTGTCTAACTGGGATTTTGTATCCTTTTAACTTTCACGGCCATGCTAGAGTCTAAATCTCCCTCTAGGGCATAGAAGTTAGACAACTTGGAATCTTCAGAAATGTCATGTCTGGGTTCCTCGAGATGGTAGAAAGTGTGCAGCTGCCGTTTGCCATGGACACCATCAAAGAGACTTTAGGATTAATCCAATGTACTAAGAGGGGGAGAGGGAGAGAGAGAGAGATTGTGCACTGAATCTCCTGGTTACCTGGATTTTACTTTTGTGTGGGATTGGCTCCTATCAGAGGGTGAGGGAGATAAGAATTTCTAAAGCAATGAGCTGGAAATCACGGGAAAGCCATTATGAAAATTGTGGCAAATTGTCTTTTCCAAAGATGGCTGCAATAACATCCCCTATCCCACATGCTGTGCTAGAACTTGCCACCGCATGGAGAGTTGCAGTCTCTGTGTCCTCCCTGTGAGTGTGGCTGGGCCTTGGGAACTGTCTGGACCAACTGATCATAGCAGGCGTGATGCTATGTGAGGTTAGGTCATAAAAATGCCACGCACATCCACCTTGCGCTCACTCTTGGAAACCAGCCTCCATGCTGTGGGGAAGCCCAAGCACCCTGTGGAGAGGCCAGCATGAGGAGGGACTGAGGTCCCAGCCTACAGACCTGGCCGAGGTCCCCGCTGATAGACAGCACAGCCCCTCCAGCCATGTGAGTTACAGTCCTTCCCTTAATCTAGCCACCGCAGCGAGTGCCGCATGGAACAGAGATGAGCCGTTTCCACCGAGCTCTTCCCCACTGGTACATCTGCGAGTAAAATGAATCTTCGTTGTTTTAAGCCATCAAGTTTTGGAATGGGTTGTTACCTGGCAGTAGACAACCAAAACAAATGTGTGTGTCAACAAGATAGTTTGCTTTGTGGAGGGAGAATTCTCACCAATTCTATCCCTGTACTGGCACTTCCAATTCTGTTTTAAAATTAGACCTCCTTGTGATTCTTACTAGCTCTCAATGGAGACATCCAAGCAGAGACTTGAAGAGTTCAGGTGGAGAATGGTGGGAAAGCACGGGAGGTGACAGGAGCTGCTCAGGCTGGGGCATTTAGTGGGAACGGGGAATTAGGAACAGGTGTTTCTGAAATGCAAGAAGTAGGTGTGGAGAAGGAGGGGGATGAGGATGGACAGGTCAGCAGGAGCCAGATCTGGAAAACCCGATGGGGATGCAGAACACCAGAGGAGCAGGTGGCTGATCTCCGATCACACGGTAGACTCGAGTGAGACTCGTTCCTGATTCCGGGCTCCCCGACCCCTCCGTGTAGAACCCTGTCCACGACTTTCAGTTCCAGCATAAACTGCCCTGGATGGCAGCTTCCTCCAGGGCCCTGCAGGTTTTGAGTGAGAGAAGTAGGCAGGTCGAACAGTGTAATGATTAAGACCTTGAGCTCTTTCTCAAGTGCCAGTTTCTTGCCGTTGACACCAGGTAACACAACTTCTCTAGGTCTCCGTTTCCTCATTTCAAAGCAGGGGTGATGAACATAGCACATGCCTCCTAGGGACCATGAACACAAAACATTGAGCACATAGTAGATGCTCAACAAATCTAGCTACGACACCATCTGGAAGTGTGTATGTGGGTGTGTGTAGCAGAAAGTAGGTCGGGTGGACACACGCGAATACAACTAGGCTCATAGAAAACCCTGTGAAATGAGAAACAAAACTATCTTCTGATCCCTCCAAGAAAACGTCTTTTCAGATTCTTGAGACATTTCAGAGCTGGAAAGGGATGACCGATAGCCTTTCAAGTAGGGAACGCCACCACATGCTGCTGAGAAAGAGGCTGATCCGTGGGGGGGTGTCGGGGAGACGGCTGAGCTTGATTATTTAATTGAAGTCACACATGCCACGTGGGGCTACGACATCCCTTCAGGCTCCCGGGTCTCCCCAGGAGCACGACCCCCGGGGAAATCGGTGCATTTGGGTCACTCTCTCAAAGACTCCTTAACGGACTTCCATCGTCTCGGAAGCAGGATGGAATATTTTCTGTGCAAAAATGGAGGCGTGATGTCTAGTTCACACCCTGTCCAGAAGGAGAATGTGCCCCCTCCAGTGATGACCCACTCTTATAAGAATAGAAAACAGGACAGGACAGTTTCCTTTAATCCTTCACTGGGTTCTCTTGTCATTAAAGCAATGGGGAGGGTGAACGAGTGAGAGGGCGAATGAATGAATGAGTGATCAGGTGACCCCATCAGTGGATGACTAGCGTTTGCACGAGTGAGTGCACAACATTGGCGAGCCCCGACTGGCACTTTCCTCCAAGGCTCCCTTGGTTTCCCCTGTCCTGCCACCGTGGCCTGTCTTGGTTTGGGCGTCCCTCCAAGTGAGGCCTGATACAGAGACTCGGATGCTGGTAGGGTTTTTGTGAAGTGACCCCAGGAAGCAGCACTGTTAAAAATGCTCCAGTGGACCCTCATTTCTCTTGGGGTAAAAAGCAAAATTACTCACAAAGATCCCATGGCCCTTTGCGCTCTGGCCCCTGCCCACCTCTCCAGCCTCAGGCCATACCCAGCTGCATCCTTGGTTTTGCACCTCAGCTATACTGGCTTTTTTGCAGATCTTCACCCTGGCCATACTCACCTCTGCCCCAGGACCTTTGCACGTGCCGCTCCCTTTGTGCCAAAGGCTCTTCGGCCCAGGTAGCTCCTCCTCAACTTTGAGCTCTCAATTCAAGCATTGCTTCCTCAAGAAGCCCTCAGTGGCCTCCCAGGCCAGGTCAGCTTCCTCCTCCACCCACTCGCACAGTTCCTGTATCTCTCCTTGCAGACAGCCTACGAAGGGCTGGGATTTTAGATTCACCCGTACAATCCTTTGTTGAATGTGTTCCCCCCACTGTGCATAGGATTGTCTATTTCTGCTTACCCCTGCTCCCCAATACATGTCCCAGTGCTGGCATACAGTAGGTAGTCAATAATTGCTTGTTCAATGAGTGTGTGAAGCCCTTCCTTCTACAGATACTCACCCTTCCCCAATCACCTGCGTGGCTCAGTGTCACCTTGGTGCTGGTCTTCCTTAGAAACGGCCTCCTTGTGCTTCTTTTATTTATGTATTTATTTTTTTTTGAGACAGGATCTCACTCTGTTGCCCAGGCTGGTCTTGAACTCCTGGCCTCGAACTCCTGGCCTCAAGTGATCCTCCTGCCTCGGCTTCCCACAGTGCTGGGATTACAGGCGTGAACCACTGCTCCTGGCCAAGATGTGCTTCTTAAGCTCCCCTAAGAGTCTGCGTTGTAGGTTTTGCTCTTAGTGCAGCACGAACAGCCAGCTTACACAGACACACAGGCTGAAGTCTCAGCTCTCTGCGGCTCTGGGACACTGGGCGAGGGACCTGCCTTTTCTGAACACCAGTTTCCTCATCTGTAAGATAGAGGCAGTGACTCCACTCCACGCCTGTTGCAAAGGCCCAACAGGCAACCCAGGCAGAGCACGTGGCGTGTCCTCTGCGTGTACTATGTATCCCGTCCCTCCAGCCTCTCGCTCCCGCTTCTCGTCCCCGGGGAAAAGCAGAGGACTGGCAGAGATGGGGCATGTGCTTGGGGATCTTGAGGGGCTGTGTGTTCACCATGCCCTCGCTTCTCTCCCTCCTTGGCTGTGGATTGCTGCAACACCTGCAATTTTTGCTTCTTAAAAAAAAAATCAATACTCCATTAGCTAACACCTTTTGGAGCCGCCTAACATGGCCACAGTTGTGGGCTCGCTGAGGCTGTGGCCCAGACCTGCAGAAGCAGCCGGTCTCCAGGGCTTGCAGGGAGCTGAGGGGAGCTGGCAGGTCTTGGGCTGCAGGTGATGTTTCTTTTTCTCTTTTTGAGACAGAGTCTTGCTCCGTCACCCAGGCTAGAGTTCCGTGGCATCAGCCTAGCTCTCAGCAACTTCTAACTCCTGGGTTCAAGTGTTCCTCCTGCCTCAGCCTCCTGAGTAGCTGGCGGTACAGGTGCACACCACTATGCCCGGCTAATTTTTGTATTTTTAGTAGAGACGGGGTCTCGCTCTTGCTCAGGCTGGTCTCGAACTTCGGACCTCAAGGGATCCTCCCACCTTGTCCTCCCAGAGTGCTGGGATTGCAGGCGTGAGCCACCGCGAGCCTACGCCTCCTACCTAGCACTCTTGCCAGCAACAATAACAACAAAAATAGCTGCAGAGTAAAACTTTGAAGCAATCCATTCACTTGACAAACATTGAGCGAGTTCCTGCTCTGGCGGGGAGTGGATCCGCTGTGGAGCAGGCACGGGTTTGGATGCTGGCTCGTCCCCGTCCCGCCGAGCGTCTGTCGTGCGTGTGCCTGGCACGCAGCGGGCGCCTGCCGGAGGGGCTGAGCGAAGAGACGCGCTCTGGGGTGGCTGGCGGGCACGCTGCGTCTCCGAGTGCTACTTCTGTATCTCTGAAAGGGGCATAACGGTAGTTCCTCCCCCACACGTCCCTCCCGCGCAGCCCCGGGGTCTGCAAGTGACGGCCTTGGTGACAAGGATGCGAAACCCGCCCTGCCCGGCAGCGGGAGCCGTTTCCACCCGGAATTGTATCACGCCTTCGCCTCGTCGCTTCTGCGGCCAGCATTCCCAATTGCTGCTTCTCTTCCCTAATCACACCCATTTGCCTTCTCTTCCCTTTGTTACATAAGCTGAGATATTAGACCCATTGGCCGTGAAGATCGAATTCTTTTCTAATTATAAGAAAAATGGCCTTTTCTTTCTTCCATCACCCCTAACGGAAATTAGCAGTGTAAATCTCCCGGCTTTGGGGTAAATCCGCAGGCTTCCAGCAGCATCGGCAAATGCAGGCCTCGAAAGGAACAGGTGGCGTGGGTCCCTCAGCCCAGTGGAGACCCACGCGTGGCGGTTTTGGGGTCTGGCCGACCTGAGTTGGAGGCCGGTTGTGAAGTGTGCACACCCTGCCTGCCTTGGTGGCCGTTTCCTCTTCTGCAAAATGGGCCTAATGGTCCTCCCCAGGTGGCACTAGCGTGAGGTCGATGGGAGACGATGGGGTTGGGCATGGGTTGTCTCAAGGTGAGAGCCGCTTCTCTTCCTTCCCCACTGATCCTAGACTGTGTCCCCACGGTGCCACCCTCCCAGGAGACGCGGGGCCCATTCTCCTGGCGGTACACATGTGTCCCGTGGAGCCTGCCAGGAGGAGACCCAACAGGTCCACGACGCTATACCTAGGCCCCCTCCACCCAAGGTGTTTGGATGGGGACGTGTGGGCAGTGATTGATGGGCTTGATTCCTGCCTGCCCTTGGACTTTCTCTTTCACTCTCCTTAGACCACGGTGTCTCCTCGTGTCCACCTCCTTTTTATGCCGTAGTGACCGTCCCAGAAGAGAAGCCAGACCTCCAAGGACACGTCTGAGAACCGAGGGCTCGTCCCTCCTCTTAGGCTCCCAACGAAACACAGAGGGGAGAGAAGGCCCCGTCCTAGTGCAGGGTGGAGGGAGGCGGGCTGGTGGGCAGGGAGGCGTGGCAGGAGAGAATCGCCTGCTGATGCCCACCCACCCCAATTCACTGGAAGACCACAGGGCTGGCACTTGACGTCTCCATCTGTAAGTTCTTTGTCCACCGTCCTGTGGCGGGTTCCAGACTCTGTCCCCGCCCTGTGGATCTTGAAGCAGAGGCAGGCGTAGGAAGGAGGTGGCAAGAGTGGCCGGGCGGAGCCCAGGGGGGTTTTGACGTCTTGGTCCGAGTCCCCTCCTCTCCCACATGATGTCTGCAGTCCCTGCAGTCCTGTGGTCCCAGCCACGGCCTTCCGAGGGTGGCCAGCAAGCTGTCCCCAGCCCGGCCCGGCAGAGGGGACAGGGAGGGAGGAAGCCACGCCCTCCACGCCTTTCCTCTGGTGGCCTCGAAGGACTGGGGGAGAATAAAAAGGGAAAGAAACGGGGTGAGAGGGAGGGAGAGGAGGAGCAGCTCGGGAAAGGAGAGAGGGGAACAGAAAGAATACCTCCTCCTTTGCTGTGTTCTTTGGCTCCTTCTTACAGAGGGAGAAGGGACCTGCCCCACGCCCCACGGCCGGGTGGGGCAGACTCTGGCCTGTGTCGGTTGCGCATCTGGTCTCTCTGCTTCTGGCGACGGCACCTGGTCATTGCTATTCTGCTCAGGAGGCTGCACGCGGCAGACACCTGTGGAAATGAACCCTCCACGCAGGACGAGCTGCCCTCTGGGCTCAAAGCCACCCGCCGGGCAGCCTGCAGCCCCACGCCCCCGGCCAGGGACGGAGGCAGCCTCACGTGCGTGGTCCTAGGGCTGCAGAGATGGGCGCCGTCCTCGCTGGCTGTGCCTCCGTGCCGGCTCACCTCTGCCTGCGCCCGCCTGGGAGAGGAAATGGGAATCTAAGGACGCGGGAGGCCGGGTTGGGGGTTGGTGAGCGTGCTGCGGCTTCATCACGGGGTGCAGGAAGCCTGAGCCAGAGACACGCAGAGGCTTTCTCTCGGGCCTGGCAGCGGGGAAGCCGGCCGCGGTGGAAGAAATGCAGGGACCGACCGTCACCTCTCGCAGGTGAGGAGGGCCAGCAGACGTGGGGCTCCCCGATCCCGCTGTGCCGCCCTCCAGCGCTGCACTTCCCTCTCTGAGTCCCGCCTTCCTCACCTGTCAAGTGGGATGATCACAGTACAAGTGTATTTGATGGGCGTGAGCGCTAGAAATTTACTCTGTTTGTCACCTCCTGGCAGGGTGGAGTAGAGGCAGCTGCACGCTTTGACGGAAGGTCCCCGCTCGCTCCTGTGGAGGACCCGCACTCTACTCGCAACCTTCTCTGCGTCCACAGTGTGGAGCTGCTTCCCTAACCCTAACCCTAACCCTAACCCTAACCCTTAGGCCCAGAGAGGGGAGCAGGGGAGCAGAGGGGAGCTCCTGCTCCCCTCTCTGGGCCTCACGATGCCGACTGCGCAGTGGTTTCGAGTCCCAGGATGCTGCGCTGTCCCTTGAGGCTTTCTGAGCCCCCGCACAGCCCTTGTGAATAGTTCTCTGTTCGTCCCATCTCGAGTTTGTCTCATGCCTTTGGCAGGGCCAGCGAGTTTCCTGCTGGGAGCCTGGCGCATCGAGCCCTTCACCCTCCCCTGCAGGTGGTCCAGCGAGTCCGCTGCAGTTGGCCCCAGATCTACCCACGATGTGTCCACTGCTGTCCTGGCCGGCCGGACCGAGGAGCTGACCCGGTGTGACAGTCCAGTGGAGGCTGTGACCCTCCTCCAACTGGGGTTCCAGGCCTTTCCTAAACAGTCGCTGGGCTTTGGACTTGTACTCCCATGGGGACCTGGTGGAGGTGTGAGTCCTCTTAGGCCCGGGCAGACCTGGCTGGCGGCAGAGGGAGACCTGCCTTGTCCCTGCAGGAGGGTCAGGCTGCAGACCTGGCTGTTCCCAGCGGGTGGGCGAGGATGACAGCTCACAAACTTAGGGACAGTGACTGGAGTTTAGCATCCGACAGCCCAGCCGACCTCAAGCCACCCTCCGCTCCAGCTCTGGAAGGATCTGATGAATGAGGTGTGGAGGCCGACACACACTGAGCCCATCAGTTAAGGCACCCGGCAGTGGCTCCTAGCATCCAGTTCTCGGTGTGATCCCGGGCTTCACATCTGGCTTCTCGGCCCTTTTGTCCACTTCTCTGCCTTATAAAAAATTAACGACATGTCATAGTTGAGCGTGTCAGCTTGGGTAGGCTACGCTACTCAGTTATTGGGTCAAATGCGAATCCAGGTGTTGCTGTGAAGGTATTTTGTAGATGTGGTTCACGTCCACAATCAGTTGACTTTAAGTCCACTGTGGCCTAATCCTTTCCCCTCAGTCTGCTTCCTGAGGCAACAGCTGGCAACAGATTCAAACTTCGGCTCTCCCTCCGGGGCCCAAGGGATGCGTAGAGTTTTATGCCTGTTTGTGTTTTTCTAGGAAGAGGGTCCATACACGAGCACTCCCCTCCCCATTCTCAAACCACGAAAAGGTTAAGAACCACTGGATGTTCGGTATGCGTCACTTTTCCCAGGGTCACCTGATTTTATAGATGTTGTCTGCATAGCCAAAGGAATGACTCTTGAAGGGTGGAATTATTACAGGGGATTGCACAGATGCCAGGCGCTGGGGCAGCCTGGAGCCTCCGTGGTGGCCCCGTACAGACCAGGCCTCCCCGACAGCTGTGTTCATGCTATTTAACGAATAGCCACCGATTTTATTATCCCGGAGTGGAAAGGCAAAGTCTGAGAGATTCATGTAGGATTACACAGAGGCCAGATTTACTACTCTCTAAAACTTTTCTAGACTGGAGGAGAAAGGAAAATACTAATGAAAAATGACACGCTACATTAAATAGACCAAGAACAAATTTTTTTGAGATTAAAAAAAATTATCTCAAAAGGAGTTTGGCTGGCTGATGTTGGCTGGAGACTGTTTAAGGGAACAAGAGATGGGTGGAGAAAAGGAAAGGGAAAAAGTGTCTTCCTCTTTTCTTGTGGCACTCCAGGCTCTATCTTTAGGCGTTGGGAAGTAGAATGCACGTGTCCTGTTTCTTAGCAACATCAGGTGGTCCAACAATAGGGGGCGGATAGATCTTTTGGGGATGGGATCGGTTAACCTTTCTCTTTCTATTACTTTCGCCTCCCTCTCCCTTCTCCGTCTTTGTTCTTTGTGTTTATTAAGCCCTGGTAAGATGCGAGGGCAGGAAGTTTTACCCATGTGATCTCAGGTTTGCAGCTAGCCATCTATGGGACTTTGGGCAAGTGACTTAACCTCGCTGAGATTCAGTGTCTTTTGCTCGTGGCGTGGCTGGGGGGATTGCGCGAAACGCTACATTCTAGGTCATTAGCGCAGTGTCTAGAAGCAGCAGTCCATTAATAAACGTTAGCTCTCCTTCTTTCTCCTGGTAACGAAATTAGCCGGCCTCTGACGCCTCTCATTAATAAATGTGCATTTTGATGACACTTGAAATGGTGAGCAAGGAAGGAGGTCCCCTTCGTTGCTTGGGGAAGGGTTCCCGGACACAAAGGGGCTGAAGTTGCCTATTTAAAAATATCGAGGAGGTGGGATCTTGATTCTCGTTTTAAGGTGTGAAGTAGGCAGAGGTAGTTTTTGAAATGCAAATGTGCATTGTGTTGCCATGACAAAGATGTTGCAAGGAAATAGAAAATCACAGAACTTCTGAGCCAGAACAGATTTTCAAACAAAATAACTCTATTTTCTAAGCCCAAATTGGGACAGGGGGTCAGAAGGGTACAAGTGTTCTTATGGGGGACAGCAGGACAAAGCCATATTGTCTGGAGTCTGAGACGCTTTCTTTCAAATCTTTTAACATATCTGAAATTAGAATGCTTTTTGTATACACTTAATGTAGTTTTTTTCTTTTTTTTTTTAAGTCTGGAAAAGCTGTTATTATAACCAAGGTGCATCTTTTAGGAAATGGTGTCTTAAAATCAAGCAAATATGGTTTTGAAATCAGGGCTGAGGCTGGCCCGAATCAGGGATCAGTCCAAAGTAGCCTTCCCTATCCTCTTCGGTGCCATGAAGAGGTTGACCAGTTGACCACTAAGTGTCCCTGTCGCTGGTCTAGAAAAGGATGTAGGTTCTTTTGCTCGATCCTCAGCATCTCCCTTTGTGTGCCTTCATCTTCTTATACTTCTATCCTGAGGACTCCCCGCTAACATCATGATCTGTCTGCATGTGGGAAGGCTCAAAGTATCAGAGAGTTAATGCCTCTGGAAGCAGCCCTCAGCCAACAGGGGCTGGGAGTTGGTAGATGATATCTCAGATCTGTCGTCCCTTCGATGGAAAACTAAGTAGGCAGAGCCGGGCGCGGTGGCTCATGGCTATAATCCTAGCACTTTGGGAGGCTGAGGCAGGCGGATCGCTCAAGGTCAGGAGTTTGAAACCAGTCTGAGCAAGAGCGAGACCCCGTCTCTACTAAAAATAGAAAGAAATTAATTGGCCAACTAAAAAAATATATAGAAAAAATTAGCCGGGCATGGTGGCACATGCCTGTAGTCCCAGCTACTTGGGAGGCTGAGGCCGAGGATCGCTTGAGCCCAGGAGTTTGAGGTTGCTGTGAGCTAGGCTGACGCCACGGCACTCTAGTCCAGGCAAGACAGTGAGACTCTGTCTCAAAAAAAAAAAAAAAAAGAAAGAAAGAAAACTAAGTGGGCAGGTTTTGCATTGTCTGAGCAGAGTTCCCCCCGTGGAAGTGAAATCCAGGGTATCTTGCCTGCTATGCATTCTGCCCTGCCTGTCCCCCGCGGCCCCCCGCCCCGTCTCGTTTCCCTACTCCTTTCCCTGGTGTGTCCTGGGACCTCCTCCCAAATAAACTACCTGCACTAGAATCCTCGTCTTAGATCTGCTCCAGGAGACCCAGCCTGAGACACCTGGCGATCTGTGGCTTTATGGAGGGACATATTGTTCCTACTGCAGGGCAGACACTGGGAAGCCTTTCTCCAGGGGATCTTTTTTTTCCTGAGACAGAGTCTCACTCTGTTGCCCAGGCTAGAGTGAGTGCCATGGCGTCAGTCAGCCTAGCTCACAGCAACCTCAAACTCCTGGGCTCAAGCGATCCTCCTGCCTCAGCCTCCCGAGTAGCTGGGACTACAGGCATGCGCCACCATGCCCGGCTAATTTTTTCTATATATTTTTAATTGGCCAATTAATTTCTTTCTACTTTTTAGTAGAGACGAGGTCTTGCTCTTGCTCAGACTGGTTTCAAACTCCTGACCTTGAGCAATCTGCCCGCCTGGGCCTCCCAGAGTGCTATCTCCAGGGGTCTTGTCAACATTGAAACAGCCGGGCAGCTATGGGGCAGTGGAACGAGAACTTCTGCATCTTTGCGTTCAAATCCCAGCATTGCCTCTCCCTACCTATGTAAGCTTGGGCACCATCTTAACCCTGTTGAACCTCAGTTTCCTCATCTGCAAAATGGGTGGAGTAATCCCTTCCTCACAGGGCTAGAGAGAGGCTCAAAAAGACGATGTCCTTGTACATGAGGGGCTTTGTAAATTGATGCGGCACCTGCAGTTTTGTTCTTATGGGACAAGGGAGGCAGCTTGACCCAGGAGAAAAAGACAGAGTCTGGGGTCAGCCACAGCTTGGTTCCACTCCCTGATCTGCTGAATCTCATCTGGGTGCTCTTGGTCAAGTAACTTAACCACTTTGAGACTCAGTTCTTCATCTGCCAAATGGGCATATTAGATAGGATCCTAAAGATGTCTTAGCTATACCAAAGAGGCCCCCACTTACCGTCCTTGATGAACCCGAGCTTCCTCATCTGTAAAGTGAGGGGTGATTTCAGTACCTACCATATGGGGTTGTTGTGGTATTAAAATGAGTGTGCATGTGAAGTGCTTATAAGAGCACCTGGTACACAGTAAGTGCTCAATAAATGGGTGTTGCTCATTATTGTTGCTGTCATTAGCATTTAATTACTATTACTTATTAGTATTTAATTATTGACGGGGCACAGTGGCTCACGCCTATAATCCTAGCACTATGGGAGGCCGAGGCGGGAGGATCGCTTGAGGTCAGGAGTTCGAAACCAGCCTGAGCAAGAGTGAGACCCCATCTCTACTAAAAATAGAAAGAAATTAATTAGCCAACTAAAAGTATATAGAGAAAAAATTAGCCAGGGATGGTGGTGCATGCCTGTAGTCCCAGCTACTCGGGAGGCTGAGGCAGGAGGATCGCTCGAGCCCAGGAGTTTGAGGTTGCTGTGAGCGAGGCTGACGCCATGGCACTCACTCTAGCCTGGGCAACAGGGTTGAGACTCTGTCTCAGAAAAATAAAAAAATAAAGAAGTATTTAAGTACTATTACTTATTAGTATTACATTACTACTAATGTTACTATTATTGTTGAAAATTCTCAAGGTTGGAAAATTTTGTTGTTTTTTAAACTTGTTCGTATTTTTCCTCCATGGCGACCCCCACACGTAGCATCATTAAAGGAGCTTTAAAGAAACAAATCACAGTCACTTCTGAAACCGTGTCCCCTGCAGAATGAAAGCCTTGGAGAAGATAAAAGGAGTGCCTCTTCTGAAGCAGGGCTATTACTTATATCCTTTAAAGGGATCAAATTATGCATCATCAAAGGGGAACGGACGGCAGGCAGGGAGGGATCTGCTCACATATCACAGTTCTGCAGGCACTCGGGGCCGGGAAGGGACGGCCACATTTTCATACGTGGAGATGGAACAAATTGCGAATGGGATAAAGGAGCTAATGGGTGGAAATCAGCTTGCATAGCGTCTGGCCTGTGGTAAACACTCTGCAAGTGTTAGCTATTGTGCAGTCGGCTGAACGGAGGCAGCGCCTGCCTGGGGTAGTTGTGTTGAATCCCTGTCCGTGTGTTGCATGGCAGCCTCCCCAAAGACACGTCCGCCCAGAACCGGGGAACGGAAGCCTATTTGGAGAAAGTGTCTTTGCAGATGTAACTGGATCCAGGGTCTCGAGACGAGATCATCCTGGGTCATCTGGGAGGGCCCTAAGTCCAAGACTGGTGTCCGTGTAAAAAGAGAAGACACGGAGGAGGACAGCATGTGACTGATGGTGGGGGCGGAGACCGGAGCGATGCAGCTGCAGGGCAAGGAATGCCAAGGACGGTGGCAGCCCCCGGCACGAGGGGAGAGGCGTGGGGCAGATTCCCTCTCAGAGCCCCCAGCAGGAACCAACCCTGTGGACACCTTGAGTTCTGACTTCTGGCTGCCAGGACGGTGACAATATCCCTTGGGTGGGATATTGTCGATGCCCCGTTTTACGATCCACCTTCCTCCCGGCGTGGGGAAGTTAATCTCACATAGGAAAGCAGAAAGAAGTCTGGTTATGGCTTCACGTCTAAGCTGAATTATCCGGTTCACTCCATCAGCAACGTGACCTTCCTTTGTCTAAATCCTTCATCCGTTTCTCAACCATCTCCTCCTTCTAGAAAGAGGAGGTAGAGCCCCATCTCAAGCCCAGTGGTGGCCGTGGGCTTTAGGGTTTGTGAAACTCTGCTGTGGAGTTTCGGCTTGATCCTGCAGGCAGCAGGGAAATACTGGGCAGTGTTTTCAGGGAAATTTGTGATGTTACATTTATGGGCAGAAAAACTTGTCTGGCTGCAGTGTAAGAAGAGTTTGAGGGCTGGAAGTAGGAGGACTCTGGATCAGCCCTGCCAATTTCAGCACCTCCCCTCCCTAAGAATTGTCTCTCAAGAAAGGAAGAAACAAAGACAGGAAGAAAGAAAACTGTGCCGCAGTTTACCGTTGGGACCAAGCCAAGCAAGGTTTGCGGAAGTGCTTTGGAAATAAATACCACTGAGGGATGATGATGGTTGCTATTAGGCTGTATGATGTGGAATTGCTGACATCAGACTGTTTTCAACCTACAAAAATGGCAATTTCAGTATAGGTCAACCGCAGTTCTTGCTGAGGGTTTTGTCAGAGAACCATCTATCTGGCATGAAATGAGAACCAAAATTTCCAACCAAACCCTGGAACATGTCATCATCCAACATGGGGACTGATCTTTGAACATACTCTTGAAAAGAAAAAAAAGAAACCCCCCAAAATAGGAAGACAATATTCAGTGTTTCCCAAAGTGGAGAAGGGGTGCCAGGTTGTGGGCACACAAGACCATTCATTCTAGGTGGTCTTCAAAGCCAACGTTAAATAACTGCAGTAGAGAATCGATCCCCTTTCAATTTCCTCTCCTTCCTGTGATTACTCAAAGCCAAATGTCTGCTTGCCTTCATCTGTGTTCAACTCTTGTTTTTCTTCCATTTAAACAAGACTGAGGCCGGGCGTGGCGGCTCACGCCTGTAATCTTAGCACTCTGGGAGGCTGAGGCGGGCGGATTGTTTGAGCTCAGGAATTCACGAAAATCCTGAGCAAGAGCGAGATCCCATCTCTACTAAAAAATAGAAAGAAATTAGCTAGACAACTAAAAAAAAAAGTATATAAAAATTTAGCCAGGCATGGTGATGCATGCTTCTAGTCCTAGCAACTTGGGAGGCTGAGGCAGGAGGATTGCTTGAACCCAGGAGTTTGAGGTTGCTGTGAGTTAGGCTGATGCCATGGCACCCTGGCCTGGGCAACAGAGTGAGACTCTGTCTCAAAACAACAACAACAACAACAACAACAACAAGAAAAACAGAGCAGGCCTCTGCATCTAGGTTTTAATTATATTATTACAGCTAATTACGGAAAACAATGCCAGTTTTTTATGAACAGTGATAAAAGTCTTTATTGGAAAAGTTTTTATTTAGGTAAGAAAAGCAGTTTATGTAAAGAAAAAATATTAAGTAAGTACAGATATGGCCAAAATGGTGAAGGTGATATGAACTGCTGGATGTTGGGAGGTATTGGCCTAATTAAAACTGTGTCTATGTGTGTATGCGTGAATCACACAGCTTGTGAGTTTACTTTTCTTGTTGTAGAAGAAGTCCCTGCAATGCAAGTGTTTATGAATCAAGGCAAATCATTATGAACAGCAAACAGAAGTGCAAAATTAAAAATCCCTCAGCAATTAAAGGGCAAAGCTGTCACCTGTTATGAAACATTCGCTGGAATTAATAAAGCAGCAAGAAGCTTATTTTAGAAAGGCGTCGAAATTGTAAGCGAATTTTCTCTCCTGTTTGTGTAGGCCGTGATCAGCCAGAAGACCTTGGCTTGACTTTGAATTAAACTTATAGGACTCACCTTGCAGTTGGCAGCCACACCTAATGAGGGACACCTGTGGAGAGCTAGGAGCCTCAAATCCATTCTTAAATGAAGAATCAGAATTCAACCCACAACACATAGGATAGTTACTGAAATCTCATAATCACAGGCAGAAAAGTGGGGGAGAGCATTTAATATTACAGAGAAATCTACATGTTAAAGCCTTTTTGAAGAGATGTGATCCTTTCAAAAAGATAGCATCTTTGTACAAGACCACTAGCCTGGACTCTGAGAAAGTGTCAATGACGTGAAAGTTAAACAAGGCAGTGGGACTGTTCTAGACTAAAGCTAGATTAAAGGGACAAGACAGCTAAGTGAAATATGTGACCCTTGATTGGATTCTGGATTAAAAAAAGACAAGTAGCTGGAAGGACGTTTCTGGGACAACTATATTGGGAAGTTTTCAATATGGTCTGTAAATAAGGTAGTATTATTATATGAATTAAATATCTTGAGTGTGATAATGGTATCACAATGGATTATGCTGGAGAAGGTATTCGTTCTTAGAAAACATGTGCTGATGTCAATTCACAACTGCAAAGATACGGATTCAACATAAGTGCCCATCAGTTGATGTGTGGATAAAGAAAATATGGTATATACATATATACCATGGAGTACTACTCAGCCACAAAAAGGAATGAAATGATGTCATTTGCAGCAACTTGGATGGAACTGGAGAACATTATCTTAAGTGAATTATCTCAGGAGTGGAAAAACAATAGCACATGTTCTCACTAATAAGTTGGAGCGAAATGATGGGGACACACGGTCATAAAGTGGGGGAAAGGACATTGGAAACTAAGAAGGGGGAAAGGTGTGAAGGGGGTGAGGGCTAAAATCTTAACTCAGGTACAGTTAACACCATTCTGGTGATGGGCATGCTAAAAGCCCTGACTTCTGCAACATACAACTCATCCGTGTAACAAAAACACTTGTACCCTCTGATATTTTGAAATATATTCTTTTTAAAAAAAGAAAATGAATGCTGATGTATTTAGTGATAAAAATGTCATGATGGTATAAGTTATTTTCAAATAGTTCAGCAAAAAATATGCTGATGGAAATAAGCAAATGTGGGGAAGTCTTAATTTGTAAACCTGGATGAATTTAGATATTATTCAATTGTTTTAACATAATTTTTCCATAGGATGGAAAATTTCAAAATACAGAGTTCTTTTTAGCACATCACCTGTGTGAACAAAGCTCCAAGGGAAAAAGATTATCTTCTGGGCATCAGAGGCATTAAAAGAGTCACTGTTAATGACAACTCTCTTTGTATCAGGAATTTTCTTCTCTGCTGGATCCAGGACAAGATGATCCTGCTCTCCCTGCCCCCAGGTGTCTTGGGCTTCTGCCACCTCCCTCTTGTACCAGGGCAGTGATTCCAAGTGTCTAAACAAGGTTGGTCAATAATAACACATGTTGTGGTGGGCTTTGGTTAAAGCACTGTCTTAGTCAGTTTGTGCTGCTATAATAGGATACCATAACCTGGGTTCCTTGAACAATTTACTCCTCACAGTTATGGAGGCTGGAAGTCAGAGACCAGGGTGCCAGCATAGCTGGGTTCTTGGTGAGCGTCCTCGTCCTGGTTCATGGATGACCTTGTCACTGTGTCCTCACATGAAGGAGAGAGTGGGAACGAGAGAGCTCTGATGTCTCTTCTTATAAGGTCACTAATCCTACTATGAGGGCTCCACCCTCATGACCTAATCACCCCAAAGCGATTAGGTGATCTAATCACCCCCATCTCCAAATATCATCACAGCAGGGATTAAGGCTGCAATATGAATTTTTGAGTAACACAGACATGCCGTCTATAACAATGACATTCATAAAATACTTCATTTCCAAATGAAGTATTTTGGGCAAGTTACTGCTGTCTGATGTTGGGCAAGTTACTTAACCTCTCTCTGTGTCCATGTCTGTATCTGTAAGATGGATATGATGATAGCAATAGGATTTCCTTCTCAGGGTTGTTGGGGGAATTGAAAGAGACAATGTATGGTGCTTAGATAGTGCTTGGATCTATGGCTATATCATCATGAACGCGCCCAATCTCGTCTGATCTTGGAAGCATAGTGCTTGGCATGCAGAAGTTACTATTTCGATATTTGTCCTTCAAACACCTAATACAAGAGATGTGAGGACCTCAGATCCTGCAACCAGTAAGTTCCCTCTGCATCTAGCATCTGTTTCTTCAGCTTCAGGTGGTGGCCATACGTGGAGGTCATGGTGGAGAACTGGTCATTCCCCTTCTCATCTCTGTGAGTAAATAGAAGGAAGCACAGATGTGCTCTGCGCTTGCTTCATGACCGTGACAGAGCTGGAATATGAAGAAGGGCCTGGGGCTGGAGTGTGCAGCTGGTGGTGTCAATAAAAGGCTTCTTTTTGCTTGTTTTTCTGTGGTAAATGCTGGCAGCAGAGGAGCAGGAGACACTCTGGCAGATGGTGTGTGGGAGATGCCAGCCAGAGAAATACCTGGAGCCATGCTCTGTGGAAGGCAATGCAAGTCCCCTTATCCAAAGCAAACACCACAGAATGACAAGATCTTGGGGCTGGTGGAGATTGAGGCACATTGGGGGAAGCTTCAGAGATAGGCTTGGAGCATTTATTAATCCTCTGTTGTTTGCTAGGCCATTTTGCTTTCCTGCTCTGAAGAACTCATAACTCATAGAGGCCTCGGATGTTTCAATATCCAAGGCTGGATCACCTCTATGGCACCCCTGGAGGATGATCATCCTTCCTTAATTTGATTGCCTTCAGAGATGGGGTGCTCACTGCCCCACCTGGGCCTGGGGAGCTGAGACAACGTTCTCCTTAAATAGCACTACATGCAAAAACGACACCTGCCTTTTGATGAAGAGCGTAAGGAAAAGTATGTGTCTTTTTCACTTACCTTTTCTAAATGCCAGGTTCCCATTAGAGGTGAGTGTGCAGATGGCAGAATTTGGATATGTTTCCTTGGGCTATTATATTTTTTTATTTCGTCAGAAGAAGTTTCTGGAGCAACCTTTTCATTTTACTGGCATTCTTGGTTATTATGCTTTGGGTTCTCTTCTCTTGCTACTCCACAGAGACGTCACTTGTCAAGGCCATGTGGCCTCCAGGTTGCCAAATCCAATGGTCAGCATTGCCATTATTTTACTTTTCTTTTCTTTTCTTTTTCTTTTTTTTTTTTGAGACAGTCTTGCTTTGTTGCCCAGGCTAGAGTGAGTGCCGTGGCATCAGCCTAGCTCACAGCAACCTCAAACTCCTGGGCTCAAGCAATCCTCCTGCCTCAGCCTCCCAAGTAGCTGGGACTACAGGCATGCACCACCATGCCCGGCTAATTTTTTCTATATATATTAGTTGGCCAATTAATTTGTTTCTATTTATAGTAGAGATGGGATCTTGCTCTTGGTCAGGCTGGTTTTGAACTCCTGACCTTGAGCAATCCACCCGCCTCGGCCTCCCAGAGTGGTAGGATTACAGGCATGAGCCACCGCGCCCAGCCTATTTTACTTTTCATCTCAGCAGTTTTCAATGCAATTGACCGCTCCTGCCTTCTTAAAACACTTTCTTCTCTTGGGCTCAGTACCCACTCACTCTTGGCTTTCCTCCTATTTAATGGCAGCTGTTTTATCATTTCCTTTTCTCACCTCTCCTCCTCTGTCTTTTTGCAAGACTCTGCCCTGGCTGGACATGGAACCAGCCATGTCTTCATTGCTCTCTGGCTTCTGTAGGTTGGAAATGGCACTTAGAGGCCATAATCTAGGTGCTAGAGGTACTCATTGTTTCTGCGGTAGGCACTGTTTCTAGTCTTTTTATTAACTAGAACCAGTAACTTATTTTTCTTTATTTAAAGATAAAATACATCTTGAGTTTATACTGAGGCCAATTCAAATTCAGAACTGGTAAGTTTTTACTTAGTTTCTTTAATTTTATATCAGCATCTTCTTCCTTCTACGTAAAAATTCCTGATTGCCCCCCAAAACCAACATAGTTAGCCGTTTGCTTTAATTCATATGTAGAATGGTCTCAGGAAAACAATAGCAACATATATCAATGATATGATTAATACAAACAATTTAAGCTTTTTATAGTCTTGTTTTGGTCCTTAACGTATATCTTACTAGGGATGTACAGTCAAATGTTTAAAGTCACTGGATATCTTACAGTTCTGGAAGTAAAAAAAAGAAGAAAAAAGTAATATAAATTTATTTAAAATATAAAATAAAAAAAATTTTTTAAAAAAAGAAAGTCACTGGAATAGTTAATTTTAAGGAATTAATTAAAAATTTATAATATTTTTAAGGTAAAATTTACACAATCTGTTCAGTGAAACCTAGTTTCTGTCTCTCCCCTCTTCTAGTACTGTTTCCTCTGCTCCCCTCTAGGTAACCGTTTTGTTTTTTGGTTTTCAACCTATTTTTCCATCAAAAACATATGTTCATGTCATACTTCTGTCTTAGGTATCAGCATAATATACACAGTTTTCTCTACCTTGCATTTTCATTTAATAATGCATCCTGCAGATCACTCGGTAACACTGAGCAGAGAGATCACACATCCCTTCAGCAGCAGGGCAGTGGATGGAATTGTGTCAATGTATAGTACTCACTTAGCCAGCTCCTACCTAGGTGATTGCCCATCTTTTGCCACTACAGATGGTGCTGCAGAGAATAGACTCACCTGCACTTCTTTTTGTCTTTTTGCCAGTGTATTTTTGGAATAGATTTTTAGGAGTGGGATTGCTATTGTTTGGATGTTTGTCCTCTTGAACCTCATGTTGATATTTAATCCCCAGTGCTGGAGGTGGGGCCTAACGGGAGGTGTTTGGCCGATGGGGGCAGATCCCTCATGAATAGATTAATCCCTTCCCTGGTGGAGGGGGAGGGAGTTCTGGCTCTATTAGTTCCCATGAGAGCTGGTTGTTAGAAAGAGCCTGGCATCTCCTCTTCCCTTGCTTCCTCTCTTGCCATGTGATCTCTGCACATGCCAGCTCCCCTCCACCTTCTGTGGTGAGTGGAAGCTCCCTGAAGCCCTCAGCAGAAGCAGATGTTCATGCCGTGCTTCTTGTACAGCCTGCCGAACTGTGAGCCAAATAAACCTCTTTTCTTTATACATTGCCCAGCTTCAGGGATCCGTTTATAACAACACACACATGCTAAGGCAGGGATCGATAAGTCAATGGCCACATGCATGCTGCAGACCACCAAATTCCCCTTCACTCGCATTGCGCCATCTTGCATTCCCACCCAGAACAACTGAGAGGGCCTGCTTCCTCCCAACCTGCAACAGGAGCTTGTAAAACTTAGGGGTGTTTCTCAGTTGGGCCGGGGCGGCAGCCCCTTGCTAGTCTTTGCTCCTACCCAGCACTCTGTTCTGTCCGTGGCAGCCAGAGAGCTCTTTCATAATATCAATAAGAGCACATCACTCTCTAGCCCAAAACCCTGATCGCTTCCAATTTCAAAATCCAGCCCCCTCACTCTGGCATTAAAACATCAGCTAGCCCTTTCCTACTTCCTGGACCTCAGCTCATCTCTCTCCCCTCAGCCCACCCGGTGCTGGCCAGACCGGCCTTCTCTGCTCCATCAGTTTCCCAGGTTGTTCCTTCTGTAGGGCCTCCGCATCTGCCACTCCTGCTTGGAAGGACCCCTGTCTCCACACGGCTGTGACTTCCCTGTTTTCACAGGACAGCTCCTCGCCTCAAAGCAGCCTTTCCCGACCAACCGTCTCAGTCATTCTTTACCACGTCAACCTATTTTTTTATTAGACTGAAATTCTTCGTACTTATTGATTTATCGATCTATTGTGAGCCCTTCGAGAGCACAACCCTTCCCTCCCTTTTAGTGCCAGAATTCGCAGTGCCTGGCACATAATAGGCGCTCAATGCACCAAATTGCTCCTATGACTGAAGGCATACATAGCCAGTGTTTTGCCTGTGAAGTGATCCACATGCTTGTTCTCAGTCTCTTAGTGAAGGGCAGCTCCTTGAAGACAGGAATATTTTTTCTCTTTTTCTTCTCCCCTTCCCTAAAATCAGCTTTTTTTTTTTGATTCAACATACAAAAAAACATTTAATGTGTACAACTTGATGAGTTTGGAAATAAGCATAGGCCCATGGAACCATTGCCATAGTCAGTGCCATGAACACATAGCCATTACCTCCCAAAGTTTCCTCCTGCCTTATTTGTTTGTTTATAGGATTATTATTTTGTGATAAGAACACTTACCCTGAGATTTACCCTCCTGGCAAGTTTTAAAACATACAACACAGTATCGTTAGCTGCAGGTGCCATGGTGTGCGGTAGGACTTACTCACCGTGTGTAACTGGAGATCTGCACAAGGGGACCATCTCCCATTCATCTCGGTACCTTCACCACCTCTTTGCCCCGCACTTGATAGGAGCTCGTGGGGGCAAATCCAGGTTCTGTGGATCCCAAGGCTTCTATAATTCAGGGCGCCTTTCTTAAGTAAAAGAATACAGAATCACAGATATCAAATTATTCAAGTTAGGGCCCACGGGGCTTCAGGGAAAATCCATCTCTAGGGCTCATTAAATTTTTATTGAGTGAATGAATGAGTCAATGCATTTGATTTTCCTGGTTTCACTTCTGGTGGGTAGAAACACAAAGAAAGCTTTTGCAGCAGGACAAGATGACCTGCTCCATTTTATTCTTGTACATAATTAAGCTATTTTTTTTTTATCTTCCCAATTTAAGGCAGTTGCAACCTCAGGCTTGTACCTAATGGGAGAGAAAATAATCGGGGGTATTGTGGCACTTCATCCAAGCCTGTCTGTCAGACAGTGGCTGCGGGGGCCTTTCTTCTCCCTATTCTCCTTTCTTTTGCTAACAGCACATCTGTTTCCTTTTTGGAGGATTATGCTCTGCCCCTTTTAATCCTTGTGGCTCAGGTGGGGCAGATCCAGGTTTCAGGGGAGAGCGTGCACGCCAGGCCTGTCAATGCCTAGTTCCAGTAATTTGATGAACAGCCACCTCCATATACCGCGTGCCATGAGTGCATCATTGATGCGACCATTTCACAAACGCGTATTCATCCGTTTAGTCCTCGTCACGACCCTTAGGGGGAAGTCCGATCATTACCTCTGTTTTACAGAAGGGAGGGTGGCGGCACAGAGGGGTTCGGGTTACTGTCCACGGTCACCAGCAGGGAGATGTAGCCCCCGCTCGGTTGCCTCTCAATTAGCCCAGGCAAGAGAGGAGAGAGCCCAGCCAGGCCCATGGTTCTAGTCCCAAACCTTAGAACTACAGGGGAGGACTTCTCTTTGCATAGAAGCCGCTAGCAGTTCAGGAGATGAAAGCTGGAAGCTTCCAGGGCTACGAGGGGGGGCGTGAGAAGGATGCCACCCAGAGAAGAGGTGGGGGCAGAGCAAACGCTCACGATGCTGTTGGCGCCTCTGTTCCCAGCGCTAGAGCCTCCGTGCTCGAGGACCTACCGCCGGTCTCCTCCCACGTGCGAGTCAAGATACGCCCTTTGTTGCCTGTGGGAGTCCGAGTTGGGTTTTCTGTCCTTTGCAGCTAAAAAAAAGTGCATCTTGGTTTCTGATCTCGACAATGACTTCTCACTTGAAGGACTTGAGGAAGAATTCCCCTGGGGATTCTGGAAAGAAACGTAGTTCCCCCCAACTCTCTGGGCCATCTTCATGCTGGCAGTGATGGGAAAAGTATGGATGTTGGAGACAGCATGGATTTGATTTTCAGCTGGGTGACCCTGTGTAAGTCGCTTAGGATCTCCGAATCCTGGGAAAATGGCAAAAATTGCCTTTATGGGTGGTGGGTGAGGATTTAATGGGGTAACGCATGCTAAAGCTGCTGGTGCGTAGTAGGTGCTTTGTTCATGAGTCTCCTCATCCTCTCCATCCGCTAGGGCTCTGTCTGCCTTTACTCGTTGTATTAGGCAGGGCTCCCCAGAGAAATGGAACAGAGAGAGAGAGAGTATTTTAAGGAACTGGCTCACACAGTTGTGGGGGTTGGCAAGTTGGAACTCTGCAGGGGCGGCTGACAGGTGTTCAGGTAAGCGTTGAGCTGCAGTCGTGAGTCTGAAACGCACAAGGCAGGACAGGCGGGCTGCAAGTGCAGGTGGGGTTGCTATGCTGCATTTTGGGGGCAGAATTTCTTTTTTCTTCGGGAAACTTCAGTTTTTGCTCTTCAGGCCTTCAAGTGATTCGATGAATCCTACCCACTTATGGAGGGCGACCTCCTTTACTTACAGTCGGCAGATTGCAGATGTGAGTCACGTCCACAAAATGCCTCCACAGCAGCATCTAGAACGGTGTCTGACCAAAGCGACTGAGCACCATAGCCGGCCGGGCGGACACCTAAGATGACCCACCACACTTGCTGATACAATCTCTGTGGACCTCAATTTCTTCCTCTGTCGAATGGGCAGAACTTGCCTTGATCCGCGAGTTTTTTCCTTTATAAAATGGGAATGATAAGCCAGGGGTGAGCCAGGAAGAGCTCGGGAGAAGGATGAAGGCAATGTCCAGGGAGTGCATCCGCCCGTTGTGGGACAGAAGAGCCGGAATGTTGGGGCCTTTTGTTCCCCGAATTCCTGAGTCATCTCAGGGAGGAGAACGTACTATCAGGGCTTGAAGGTGGCTGTTGGCATGTACCAGAGCTATTTATATGACTTCCCAGTTCTTCCATGAAGCCAACGTCAGCTCCAGAAGGGAGAAAGCACAGCCCTCCTGTGCAGTCGCTCTGAGCACATGGACACAAACAGTCTCCCATAATCCTACAGAGACACCCCCTTTCTTGCCTTGGGCGCCCAGAATGGAGGGAGAGAAGAGGAAAGAAGAGGAGGGAGAGAAGGAGGAGGAGCGGGAGGAAGAGGAAGAAGAGGGAGAGGCAGATGCAGATGATTACCTATTTTGTAAAAAAGGACACGCATACAGAGACACACACATTTGCAAAGCGTAGAAAGGATTGTTTGGACCATCAGAACCACATGTCAAAGGGAAGTGAATAAAAATCTTTCTTTGAAAGCTCTGGGCTTTGTGTAATGGAGTCAAAGTGAATGGGGTTTGCACCCTGGTTCTGACGTTTCCTTGCTGTGTGCCTTAGGAAAGTCAAGGAACCTCCCTGACCCTCGGTCTCTTCATCTGTGAAACGGGAGATGTGGTGATATTACCCGGTTTGCAGGGATGTGGCGAGGATGACACCAGGTAGGACACGTGCAGGGCCCTTTGTTTCCTGTGGCCTGGCAGGCGAGGGCTGCTGCAGCAGCAGATCAAAGCGGTGGCCCCAGACTGAACTTGGAGGTGCCCACTGCACGCTGGCTTCCAGGACCCGTCCAGTAGTGCCACTGGCCACTCTGTGGTCAAGTTCAGCTCCCACCCACCCTAGGTCTCGGTGTTTATGTTTATTTTTAGCAGGGGAATGTTATGGTAAGTGAAGGGAAGAGCTATTAATGAACATATTATTCAATAATGGAAGATAATAAGCAGTTGCCCTAATTGTATTATGAGCCTGTCACTTGAAGTTCATACTGCGATTTGAGCTCGCTGTTTGAAGTATTTTTAAGTGGGAGCCAAGGTTTTCAAGTACTAAAAAAAAAAAAAAAAAGAACAATTACCTAAAAGTGGTAAAATTAACATCTCTTCCTTTTTGGCCTTCTAAAGAGCTTTCTGATTTATAAATCCTTCGTAGTTCAGTCAGACAATTGGGGCTGGGAGAATGGAACAGTTTCCATCCAAGTGATAAAAAGCTTCTGCAAAATAATTCTTAGTCTTATGTTTGAAAAGGCCAGATGGTGAACTGGAACGTTTCTTTTTTTTTTGAGACAGAATCTCACTTTGTTGCCCAGGCTAGAGTGAGTGCCGTGGCATCAGCGTAGCTCACAGCAACCTCAATCTCCTGGGCTCAAGCAATCCTGCTGCCTCAGCCTCCCAAGTAGCTGGGACTACAGGCATGTGCCACCATGCCCGGCTAATTTTTTTTGTATATATATTAGTTGGTCAATTAATTTCTTTCTATTTATAGTAGAGACGGTCTTGCCCTTGCTCAGGCTGGTTTCGAACTCCTGACCTCGAGCGATCCTCCCGCCTCAGCCTCCCAGAGTGCTAGGATTACAGGTGTGAGCCACTGCGCCCTGCCCTGGAACGTTTCTTGAATGCATTCAAAGCCACAGGATGTGTTTACCAGGAGATATGTTAGCTTTATTCCATCTGATCCTCTTGGCTGCCCTGTGAGGCGGGCATTATGATGCCCATTTTGCAGAAGGGTTCACTAAGGCTCAGAAAGGTAAAGTAGCTTATCTGAAGTGTGGAGCCGGTGTAGGGAGTTGCCCTAACCCTAACTGGCTTGCCGAGGACCAAACTAGGTGAGAGCAGAGTAGAAGCATTTTAGATGTCTGCTTTGAGCAGGGTCAACCCATGGAAAATTACTGTCTCCTACTTGTCCTTTTTAAATGACCCTGGGGTGTGATGTGGGTAGACCCGGATTGGAGTCCATAGACCAGGCTCCTAAGCCCTGACTTGCCCTCATCTTGACCCTGTTTCTTAGCCTGTTTCCATTTGTACTGAGCAACTGGCCTAGAAATCGGTGTTTCCAAAGGGTGTTGGGGTCCCATTAGTGGGGCATGAGCTGCTTCTACCTGGTAAATAGTTATGCATTTATGTTCACGGTTACCTTCTGTTTCTGACTAATAGGAGGACCAGCTTTCCAATTAGCGCAGTGATGTATAATTTCACTTTACTGTAGGTGCCTTTAAGCCTTTTAATACTGTGTAGATCTAAAAAATATTTAAATAGATACCAGAGGTGACGGCAGATATAATAACAATAATTGCAAAGGTTTATTGAGTGCTTGCTCTGGGCCAGCCAGGATTCTAAGTGCTTTCTATTTATTAACTCATTAAATCCTCACGACCATTGCAGGTGGTTCTATTATTAGCTCCGTTTTGCAATGGAGCACAGAGGTGCGGGGACTTCAACACCTGCCCAGGTTCCACGACCATGACCGGTGGGGCCGGGATTTGAACCCGGGCCCCTGACTCCAGACTCTGTGCTCTAAGTGGTTAGGCATGCAGGGGTGTGAACGGAGGGGTGTTCGGGCAACACTGCCCCCCTGGATTATGGCTAGGGGTGACCAACTGGTCCTGGTTTGCCTGGGACTTTCTCAGCTTCAAACCTGGAAGTCCTGCATCCAGGGAAACTGCTCTGTCCCAGGCAAACTGGGGCGGTGGGTCACGCTAGCTGCGTCTCGAGTCTTCTCCAATGTCGTCTGAGATTGTGTCACTGCATATGCGGATGACATGAGCCAAGTATATTTAACCAACCCAAACACGCCGGATCTGTAGGGACCGTGAGTGGTTAATATACACGTCTCTTGACTACACACACAACACCCAGAAACCCTTGCTTAAAAATAACATGTAGAGTGCCTGACTGCTGTATATGTAACCAGCAGTGACACTTGCCTTATCGGTATAAATAACAGAGTGAAAATGTCCCATTTCTCTATGTCTAGCAGAATAAAAGTGTCACGTACAGAAATACTAAATCCTGGCACACTGGCACATACCATGCAGAATAAAAGAAACCCCGTTGGCACATCTGAGATAACAGTAACGTTACTAATACGGCCACGATGATGATGGCTGCCTTGTATTTAGCACCAATTCAGTCCCAACATAGTGCTCAGCTCTGCACACGCATCTTCTTCATTAGTCCTCACGCAGTCCTTGTGGGGTTATTAGTGCCACGTCCATTTTACAGATGAGGAAATGGAGGCACAGAAAGATTCTACAAATTGCCAAGTTTGCACATCTAGGAAGGGACGAAGCAGAAATTTCTAGTCCAGGAAGCCTTTCTGCAGGACCCGTGTGCTCGACCCCGGGAGAAGACACAGCCCGTTGGGGAGCGGGCCGGGGAGTGGAAGGAATTGAAGTCAGAGAGGAGGCGGCACCCCGATCCCGCGAAGTCCCTCAAGTGGTCATATCGATCGCACTCCTCTCAACCACGAGTGTGGGAGCCCCCCTCTGCACGCTTGCCAGTCCCTGGTAGGATCAGACTTCACCTGTTCTGCCGAGTGGATGAGTGAATGAGGCTGCCTCCTCCTGCTAATTTGCATTCTTGGATGTTTCTCCATCTTTCTTGGCCATTTGTACTTCCTCTCCTCGCCCAGGTTCTCCTCCCTCCCGCCAAGGCACGGCACATCGCGTCCGTGTATGTTACCCAGGAGAAAGCGTGACATTTCCCTACGTATCTCAGGGGGCTCGGGGTGCAGAGGAGCGGTCACGGGCTTTCTGCTGCGACGCGTGTGGACACACCCCCACGCCTGCTGTAGCTGCGAATTCCTTCCTTTCCTCTCCCGCCGAAGGAGCCTGATCAGGGTGCAGTGAGTGAAAGTGGTGTTTCATAGCAATAACCTTGAATCTACTCGTACATGTATTTGCAACATTTGGCACTTTTTTATTAGCAACAGATCACTTGCTAATACACCTCACAACGGCTTGCAACGCGCCGTACCTTGGCTAAGAATTGCTGGCAGGATGCGGGCAGTGGAAGAGAGAGAGTGTGTCTGTGTGTTTGTGTGTGTGCATGTGACGGACGAGTTACAGAGGGAGAGAGGGAACAGAATTTCCCTGCTCTTTTCCCTCGGAGCCATCAGGTCACGTCTTAGGTACCAGCTCCCTCAACCTGCCAAGTCAACCGCAAATGGAATTTGTGGTGGGGGCATTTCCAGGACGTGAAGAGAGAGTTAAAGAGCCTGCATCAGATTCAAAACACCAATGACCTCACCATAAGCAGGGGGAGTTATGGAGTGGGAGCATTTTCAGTAGGAGTCCAAGTCCTTGGGGTCAGACTTGGGTTCAAATCCTGGCTCTGCCGTGTGACTTTAGGCTGGTTACTTAACTTCTCTGAGCCTCAGAGCCCGCCTCTTCCTAAAAGCACCATGTTATCAATGAGGATTTTATTCCTGCGGCCCATTTTATAACACAAAATGCTAGATCCGATCAAGAACATAAAAGAGGCCAAGCGCGGTGGCTCACGCCTGTCATCCTAGCACTCTGGGAGGCCGAGGCGGGCGGATTGCTCGAGGTCAGGAGTTCGAGACCAGCCTGAGCAAGAGCGAGACCCTGTCTCTACTATAAATAGAAAGAAATTAATTGGCCAACTAATATATATAGAAAAAATTAGCCAGGCATGGTGGTGCATGCCTGTAGTTCCAGCTACTCGGGAGGCTGAGGCAGAAGGATCACTTGAGCCCAGGAGTTTGAGGTTGCTGTGAGCTAGGCTGACGCCACAGCACTCACTCTAGCCTGGGCAACAAAGCGAGACTCTGTCTCAAAAAACAAAAAAATAAAAAAATAATAAAGAACATAAAAGAAAGCAGAACTCCATCGTATGTTTTTACAGACACGTGTTAAGAACATAAAATGAGAAACTCATTACACAGACCACAGCGTGCTTCTTCCCTTTGGGTCATATATTTTTCTTTCACGGGCAGGACGGGGACTGGCATTGAGAAACAGGAACCCAGAGGCACATGGGCTGACAATGCTACCTTCCTTCCTTGGTGACTCACCCAGCAGCTAGCAAAGTCATTCTGTGTTCTATCTGCGAGGAATTTTTTGAACTGCCTTAAAAATTAGGGTCACCTATCTGGAAAATAGCAATGTCATTTTGACATTCATGAATGCCACAAAAGTTTTTGAATGGCAAGTGCTGGGGTGGTGTGGTTTCCATGGTGACGGGAGAAGCCAATGCTAGCGCTAAGGATACTCGGAGGTGGGCAGGGAGCACGTGGTTTGTGCTTTTTTTATTATTTTTTTTTATTTTTTATTTTTATTTTTTTGAGACAGAGTCTCGCTTTGTTGCCCAGGCTAGAGTGAGTGCTGTGGCGTCAGCCTAGCTCACAGCAACCTCAAACTCCTGGGCTCAAGCAATCCTGCTGCCTCAGCCTCCCGAGTAGCTGGGACTACAGGCATGTGCCACCATGCCCGGCTAATTTTTTCCATATATATTAGTTGGCCAATTAATTTCTTTCTATTTATAGTAGAGACAGGGTCTCGCTCTTGCTCAGGCTGGTTTTGAACTCCTGACCTGGAGCAATCCGCCTGCCTCGGCCTACCAGAGTGCTAGGATTACAGGCGTGAGCCACCGCGCCTGGCTGGTTTGGTGTTTTTTTAACTCGAGGGTCTTATTTGCAGTGAGAATGAACCCAAAAGTGCATGCATGTGTGGGGTATTCATTCCGTATATGTGTCTGTGTTTACGTGTGTTTGTGTATGTTTGTAAATATTGTACCTATGTGTGGGCCTGTGTTTACGTATGTGCTGTGTGTCATGCATGTGTGCATGTGTGCACATGTAAGCAGGCGTGTTGATTGTAACCCTAATGGGGGCAGGAGTGAGATGTGACTTCCAAAGGGAAAATCGTGAGTCTGAGTTGGGTCAATAGACAAGAAGGAAGGTGACGATGGAACCATGTCTCCTGGCCTGGGCTCAGACCCAGGTACCACCCTGAAGGGTGATGATGCTGAGGAGCTGGCACCACATCCAGGTTCCAGGACCCAGAAGGGGACAGTTCTGCAGACCATGTATTTTTTTTTTTTTTGAGACAGAGTCTTGCTTTGTTGCCCAGGCTAGAGTGAGTGCCGTGCCGTCAGCCTAGCTCACAGCAACCTCAAACTCCTGGGCTCAAACAATCCTTCTGCCTCAGACTCTCGAGTAGCTGAGATTACAGGCATGCGCCACCATGCCTGGCTAATTTTTTCTATATGTATCAGTTGGCCAATTAATTTCTTTCTATTTATAGTAGAGACGGGGTGTCGCTCTTGTTCAGGCTGGTTTTGAACTCCTGACCTCGAGCGATCCGCCCGCCTCGGCCTCCCAGAGTGCTAGGATTACAGGCGTGAGCCACCGCGCCTGGCCCAGACCATGTATTAATGTATCGGACGCTATTTGCTAGAGCTTTCTCATCCCCAGCGGGCTTTCTCTCTCCCTCTTCCAATTCTTCTTCCCGCCTGCTGGGAGCATGCATTGTGCATGTGGCCTTCCTCCCCTTCCCCTGCTAAGAGAGGGGCACATCTCCTTGACTGGCCACTGGAGTTCCCAGTTCCTTTGGCCACAGAGACTGGTTCAGCAAAAGCTTGTTGCCCACCCCGGGTCAATTGGATCCCTTCCCATCAGGGAAGAACCACTTTCTGTTAATCGGTACAATTAGCTGTGAAGGTGAGGTGTGAGCCTGGAGCTGTCAGGGCCACATTTTCTGTGTGGGAAGAGCTTGCTTGTGAATGCAGCCAAGGTCAAAGACAGAACAAAGAAAGGGAGAGAGTGTCCTGATGATTTATTTCCTGTGTTCCCCTAGATCCAGCCTTTCCTGAACCCAGATGCACCAATATACCATGTCAAATTCAGAACAGCCAGAATGAACTCAGGTGCTCGTCGAAGTGAAGAGGAGGCTTGGGGTGTGTGTGTGTGTGTGTGTGTGTGTGTGTGTGTGTGTGTAGTGTGTGTGTGTGATATGTCTGGGGGAATGCATGCAGGTTGCAAGTGCATAGTTAACAGATGTCACGAGGAACTGCCGTAGATTCAGACTGGGGAGCTCTAGAGTGCAGAACTGGGATTTAAGGGTGGGACAACCCATATGGCACATTTTGGCTCTTTCTAAGGAAGAGATTTCTGGCAAAGTGCCTCAAGGTAGAAGGGTTACCTCAATGAGTCCCCTGTCAGTCCCCCGTCCCTGGAGGATATCAAGTATGAAAGACAGAGTGTCAGGGGTTGTGTATCATACTCCCACTTAACACTGCTTAACACTTTAGGAGATCCGCTCTGGGGAGGACTCTGATTGGCTCTCCTTGGGTCTTATGCCCACCTCTGGAGCAATCACTGAACCTGATTGGCCAGGTCTTGCCAGGTTATATGTCTATTCCAATGGCTGGGAAAATTAAATAGAAATTACTAGAAGTTACTGGAAGAAGGGAAAGGCAGGGACATATCCTGGGCTCCTTGAAAACATCGGTCATCAAGGGCCACCACTGATGGTGTGGGAAGGATACAACACGAAGCGGGAGGATGTATCTACCACCAGGGCACACAGTAGGGATGTTTAAAGCACTTGCTGGGGGAACGCACATAGGGGGGTCCCGGATGAATGGTGCGCGTGCTAACGTGGTATCGTGTGTTTTTGCATCCGTGGTGGTTTCGCATCTGACACTCCTGTTGGTATCTACACCCATACCACTCCCTGCTTGTCCCTGGCCCTCCCCCATGGCCACTAAGGCACCGCCGAGGCACCTCGTCCCCAGCAGTCCGCCCTTTCCTGTGTTCTGGCACTTTCCGGCTGCCGTGCTGGTCGCCCCCAGGGCGGCGGCATCCACCTGCATCTCTGGGCCCACCCTTCGGGGGCGGGGGGCCTCATTCTCATAGACCACAAGGCCAGAGGTGGCCCCCGGGAGTCCTGCCGCTGGGTGCCCTGTTTCCACGCATCTCCGGCCATCCGGGGGCCAAACCTTGCCTTCCCCAGTGGATGGGATGCTTCTGAGAGCAGAGGCTGTGCCTCGGTCACCCCTTTGTGCCCCATGTCCTGCACAGCGCCCGGCACACACTAGGTGCTCAGTCGGTGCAGGTGGACTGAGTGGAGGACAGGGAACGGCTGAGACACTGCCCGACCTTTCTCAGCGATGGCGGCAACGCTGGTGGTCAGCGATGCTATAGAAAATGTTGAAAATCGCACAGAAGACGAATGCAATAAAGTGAAAATGAAGTCAGATAGAAAACGCACACCCACGCCCTTTCCCTCCCGGAGAGAATGGCCCCGCAGTGGGCTCATGGCTTCTTCATCGCGCCCTTCATAGGCAGCTGATTAGGCTACAAGAGCTTTTTTAACCTTGGCACTAGTGATGTTTTGGGCCGGATGATTCTCTGCTATGCGGGCGCAGTCCTGTGCATTGGAAAGTGTTTAGTAGCGTCCCTGGCCTCTACCCACTAAATCCCAGTAGCAGCCCTTGCCTCCGCTGTAACAACCAAAAATGTATCCAGACATTGCCAGCTATTCCCTGGCGGACGCACTGCCCCAGTTAAGAACCACTGGATCACAATGACTTAATTAAACAGCTGTACCTGCAGGTCCCCGCCAGGTGACAAGCCATCTGCAAGCAAGGTAAAACACGGGAAAGGTGAGTCTGTCATTTCACCTATATTTAATTGAGTGCTTTTGAGGATTGCCGTGGGGGTGGCAGGGATGGATGGTCTTCCAGTGACCTGGCCGACATCCGAAGGCATAAAATGGGACCTTGGAGGACAAGGACACAGGCTGATGTTCCCTTCGTGTTATTAGGTGGGTAGTGACTGGGTTGCATTGGAAAGGCAAAAAAAAAAAAAGGCAGGATATTTGAGAGGTTTATGGGATTTTGGAGCATGCTCAGTCTGGTGAGGCCTCTGTCTTTTAGGTTGGGTTGACGTTAGGGCGTTGGGCTTGTCACGTGGCCAGCACAACCTCTGGAGTCTTTCCTCCCCTTTGCGCACCTGATGAACTGAGCTTTGTGGGCTCCGCTCGAGTCAGATCTTCTGGACAGGCTTCTCCGGCACCCCCCTCAAGTCGGGTTAGGGTCCGTCCGTGATCTCCTAGCAGCCCTGCCCCACGCCCAGGCTCACCCATCACAGGCCTTAATGCATAGGGTTCCACTGGGCTACTTACCAATCTCTGCCACGCGGCCGTGACCTTTATGTCTTGCTCCTTTTGCACTCCCGGGGCCTAGCGCAAGGGTCCGACACATAGTAGGTGGTCATCTCTTCATTCAATGTGGTTTGCTGATCCCCTACCAGGGGCTCAGCCCTGTGCCAGGCACAATGGCGATCTGACAAGATACAGTCCCCAGAGCCAGCAGGCTTTCCCATGTTGGGGCAGCAAGGATGGATGGTCTTCCAGTGAGCCCATCTCCATCCACCTCCTTGAATCTGAAGAAGAATCTGGGAGTTTGGATGGCCCCCAGGCCAGGGAATGGAACCACTGAGTCAAAAGACATAAGATTTCTTTTTTGATTCTTTTTTTTTTTTTGAGACAGGGTCTCACTTTGTTGCCCAGGCTAGAGTGAGTGCCGTGGCGTCAGCCTAGCTCACAGCAACCTCAGACTCCTGGGCTCAAGCAATCCTCCTGCCTCAGCCTCCCGGGTAGCTGGGACTACAGGCATGTGCCACCATGCCCGGCTAATTTTTTCTATGTATATTAGTTGGCCAATGAATTTCTTTCTATTTATGGTAGAGACGGGGTCTCGCTCTTGCTCAGGCTGGTTTCGAACTCCTGACCTCGAGTGATCCTCCCAGAGTGCTAGGATTACAGGTGTGAGCCACTGTGCCCAGCCTCTTTTTAGATTCTTATACAACCTTAGGCCAAGTCACTTAACTTTTCCAAGTCTTGATTTCCTCATCTGTAACATGGGCATCATTCTAAGATGCTTTGTAGGGTTATTTAGAAGCATGAACGAAACGATCCACATAAAGAGACCTCTTGCTTGTACATGGTAACGCTTCCAGGACACAGTAGCTACCACCTCTAAAATCCAAAAGTTGACCAGGTACAGTGGCTCACACCTGTAATCCTAGCACTCTGGGAGGTCAAGGTGGGAAGATCGCTTGAGCTCAGGAATTTGAGACCAGCCTGAGCAAAAGCGAAACCCTGTCTCTACTAAAAATAGAAAAATTAGCCAGGCGTCATGGCATGCACCAGCTACTCGGGAGGCTGAGGCAGGAGGATCCCTTGAACCCAGGAGTTTGAGGCTGCAGCGAGGTATGTTGACGCCTGTACTCTACCCAGGGTGACAGAGTGAGACTCTGCCAAAAAAAAAAGAAAAATAAAAAAATTCCCGAAGTTCATGTTCCTGTGCAGGGTGCAGTGCAGAAGCTGGAGCCTACAGGGTCTATGATCTCACGGCCGGAGCAATTTCCAGGAAGAAGATGCCCAACTTCCTGGGAACTGCGTATCCCTCCTTTCTCCTGGGAGCCCACATTCCAAGACATACAGCTAAAATTGGCCCTCAAACAGCTTTTGCAGAGCACGTTGCAGCTTTTTTTTTCGGGTGTGGAGAGCCGGTTTCCATGATGAAAGTGGCACAGAAGGAGAGACCCAGCTAAAAACAGCCGCCGCCCAGACGGGTGTTAACAGGATGCAGCCTCCCATGTTTTGGGGGTTTGGACGCCTCGACTTCCGCAGCGGCGCTCCCCCGTGGCCACTAGGTGGGAGCATCGCACCGCGGCGGGGAGGGAAGGCGCGTCTGGAATCGTGCCCATGAGATGCGCACTCGCTGCGAAACTCTCCACTAAACTGTGTCCTTGTTATTCGGGGCACTTATTTGCATTACTGGGGCTCCATGGAAGCCTCTTCTCAGGGCCACCTTAGTGTCTCGGAAGCTAAAGGATTGTCCAAGGGTGGAATCCCAGACACCTGGCCCTGGGGGTGTCCTTGCCACCAGCAGAGGTGGCCCTCCTCGCTCGGGAGGTGCGTGAAGTCCTGTGTCCGCTGTGGTTGTTGAAGAACTTGCCTTAGTTCTGAACTTTCCAGGAGAGGCGGGCTAGAGGAGGGGGCCAGGCACCAATTTGGGACTCATGGTCTCGCCATGAGTGGCCAGTTGCTTTTCTCGCTGGGCGCAGGGATGCAGCGTTGGCTCTGGAGCGTGGCTGCCTTGTGCTCGGGTCACTAAATCCTATGGAGACCGGAGGTACCCGAGGACCCTACCTCACGGGACGTAGTGAGGCACAGATGGGTCACAGATGGGAATTTCTGAGGGCAGTGCCTGGCAGGTCACAAGGACTCAAATGTGAGTTGCTTTTGCTATTTTCTCAGTGTCTCCAGGGCCTGGTGTATGCTAGCCACTCAGCAAATAGTAACCTAGTGCTCCTCCCTGTCCTCGTCTGGTGGCAACAGAGGGTGGGGGGATGATCTCGTGGCCCCGAGCCTCAAAGCACGGTCCTGGGCCGGCAGCATTGGCATCACCAGGCGCTTGTTTGAAATGCAAGGCACAGTGAACAATCGTACAGTGTAGGTGCGTTCCGACGGGAACGCAGCCACGCCCACTTGTTTGCCGTCGTCTGTCTGTCTGCTTTTGCCCCATGAAGGCAGAGTCAAGTTGCTTCGACAGAGACTGCATGGCCCACAAAGCCTGGAATCTTTACTCTCTGGCCCTGTACAGGAAAAGCATGCCGCCCCCTGGTCTAGATCCAGCCAAGTGGCACTTGCGGGCTGTTGGTCCCTCACACACATCCCGGCCTCTTCCACGGCCTGCCTTGGCTCTGGTGGTCCTTCCATTTGCAAAGTCCTAGCCCATTTCTGCCCAGAGTGATCCTTCCCCCCTGGAAGGTTGAGCTCCAATGCCACTGAACTTGGCATTCTTTCAGCAAACACTTATGGAAAATCTGGCAGGTGCCTGGCATGTCGTGTGCTGGGAAGGCGTCCTTGCTCTCGGGGAGCCCAGGCTGGAGCTGCTGACCTGGCTGCCATTTGGAAGCACCTCTAGAGCTCCCACAGAAGAGCTCCAGGCCTCTCGTTTAATTATTGTCATGTCTTACTGGCCTCGAGGCCGGGTGCCTGCTTCATCTTTGCGTAGAACTTGGCACGATGCCCAGCGCACAGTGAAGATCGATCAGCCCACTGGAATAAATGAATGAATCTCTCTCCTCCCCAGGGTCCGTTTCTGGGTTCTTGTCCTGGGGGCTGGACTCCTCCTCCCCCATGCTTCCAGCTGCTTCTGGGATCCCGTTTCAGGCCAGATGCTATTTGTATCTGTGCTTCTGAAACTTGCACGTGCAGAGGAATCATTGGAAGATCATTGTTGCGTGCAGGTGGTGATTCTGTAGGTCTGGGGTGGAGCGCTGCACGTCTACCAAGTTCCCAGGTGCTGCCGATGCTGCTGGTCTGTGGACCACACTTTGAGTAGCAAGGATTGGTTTTCACCCTTGATTTCTCCCTAGGGTCACTTGAGGACCTTTGCGCGCTCATGCCTGGACCTTAGCCCAGATCAATCGTACCAACGAAGGGGAGCGTGGTGGGACTCAGTCTCTCCAGGTGATTTTAGGGTGCAGACAGCATTAAACCTTGACCAAGAACCACCAGCTTACAGCCATGAAGCTGCTTTCCAAATAACCCCCTTTCCAACATCACTACCGCCTGGAACAGTGGTTTTCAAAGTGAGGTCCTTAGATCGGCAGCATCAGCATCGTCTGGGAGCTTGCTAGAAATGTGAATTCTTGGGTTCTGCTCCGCAGCTACTGAACCAAAAACACTGGAAGCGAGCAGAGCCCAGCAATCTGTGTTTTAACAAGCCCTCCAGGGGAGTCCAAGGCAGGTTTAAGAACCACTGTCCTGGAAATGTTTGACCTTGGGTCCACCTGCCAACTCCTAACTGGTCTTCCTGTCTCTCTGGTCACCTGCCACCCAATTTATTCTTTATTTTGTAGTGAGAATGATTTTCCAGAAATGTCAATGTGACTGTATGACTCATCTGCTTAAAATGTTCCAGGACTCCCCATTGCCCTCAGATAGGGCTCTGAGGTCTGAAGCTTCCCAGCCCACCTCCTGCCTTGGGTCCCTTGTTCCAGGACCCATTTGTATACCATCTTTGGAGAAATGTCTATTGAAATCCTTTGCCCATTTCTAAATTGGGCTATTTGATTTTTTTTGTTGTTGTTGTCGCACTTGGGAGCTTTTAAAAATACTGACGTCTGGATCCCATGCCCAGAGATTCTGTTGTAATTAGACTTGGGCACAGCTGGGAATGTTTTTTTTTTTTTTTTTTAAAGTCCCCTACTCCTGGGCAAGATGGGACGATCTGAATCATCAACTGTAGTTGAACAGCAATTGCCTGAAGCTGAGAGACCACCCTTTGAAAGCTCTGTGTTTCCACTTATTATTAGGACATTTTAGACAGGAGTCTCCATCCTCCTTATTTGCTGGCAAATTAATAAAATCTTCTTTTCTTCTCAAATAAAAAAAAGTCCCCTATTCCCAACCTCAGTGACCTCAATGAGCAAAGTTGAGAACTTCTGAATTTAGCCAGAGATCTGTTCTTTGAGTCCAGAAAAGCCCGTTTAATAAGATACAATATTTCTTTTGTTTGAAGCCTTGGGTATCTAGGTTTGGCACTGAGCAGAAGTTAAGGTTCTTGATGAAAGATGCAGCTGTTTTGAGCCTCACTGCTCAGGCCAGTCAGACACAAGGCTGGGCACATCTGGACCTTGGAGGGTTTCACTCAAGCCCACTCAAAGGGGTGGGGATTGGAACTAACATTCCACATACATTCATTCATCCTTTCAAAGGCTACCTGGCCAGGTAGGTATTACTATCTTGATATTACAAACTTGTAAGCTGCAGTTCGAAGCAATCTTGCATCAAGAACTTTAACCTGCGGTAAGGGCGTTACATTCATTTTCTCATGAAATCATCACACGAAATACAAGTATTCTTATAGATGAAGAAATAGAGTCAGATAAGTGAAGTCGAGGTCGGCACAGTCTTGGAGACCAATGAATCTGGATTTGAGATCCAAGAGCCCTTTTAAAAAAATAACCCCTAACTCCAGTTTCCCAGCCCTCCCTAACCTTCCTTTCCAACATGAAGCAAACATTACAAAAAGAAAGACAACTTAGTTATCCTGAACACAAGGAATCTGCAACTTCGCATGGCCTTATCAGCATGCAAATTTCTCCTTATCAGCCCCGGCTATCATGGGAGAGAGTCTAACCCTCTTTGGAGGAGGACACGTTCAAAGTTGTGTTAGTAAAAATTACTTTATGTAATGAGCCCTTAGATCGATTTTTATTGAAATGAGCTGGAATTAGATTTTCGCTCTTCCCATATGTAACGCGTTCAATTCAAGGATGAATTACCCGGAGTCAGCAGCTGTCTGACATTTCAATGCCGTGCACGGCATGCTACAGCCTCCTCGCGCGCCAGCCCTTTGCGGAGAAAAAGCAGACCTATCGAAATGCATTTTTTAATTTAGTGGGGCCGTTTGATAGAGGCTTTTTTCTTTATTCAGGGGGAGTTTGCCATTTCAACATTTAGATTCATTTGTTTTCACAATCTCTCCTGGGGCACTCTGTGAATGTTAATGATTATGTGCAAGTGCAAATACATTATTTGTGCGACTTTGGGCAGCCCACATCACCTCTCTGTGTCTTCTGTTTCCTCGTCTTTGAAATGAAAAGGTTGGATCAGGTCGCTGTCTGTTGAAATTCTGTAGATCTTACCAGGGGTTAAGAAAAAGTATTAGAGAAATATTAAGTTCAACATTCTTTTCTGTGTTCCTGCCCCACCCTGTAGAGTGGGAACTTCTCCTAACACTTCTGCACTTTCAAGGGAGTATAGGGAGGAAGTTTAGGCTCTGATCGCTTTTTCCTCATGCCAAGAACAACTCATGTAAAGTAGAAAGATCGGGAGAGGCTGGGCAAGGTGGCTCACGCCTGTAATCCTGGCACTCTGGGAGGCCGATGTGGGCATATTGTTTGAGCTCAGGAGTTCGAGACCAGCCTGAGCAAGAGCCAGACCCCTATATCTACTTAAAATAGAAAAGAAATTAGCTGGACAACTAAAAATATATAGAAAAAATCAGCCGGGCATGGTGGCACATGCCTGTAATCCCAGCTACTCGGGAGGCTGAGGCAGGAGGATTACTTAAGCCCAGGAGTTTGAGGTTGCTGTGAGCTAGGCTGACGCCACAGTAATCTAGCTGGGGCAACAGAGTGAGACTCTGTTTCAAAAAAAAAAAAAAAGAAGAAGATTGGGAGAGGTGGTCATTTCTTGGACCATTTTTACCAGGTCTGGGGATACTGTGCCTAAAAACTGACGCGGACACTCACAGTCATTTCTTCCTTCACTTGTTAGGGTGAGAGGCCAGCTGGGGACAGCTGTGCAGAAGCCTGAGGAAGCATCTGCAATAAACACTGTAATATATTGCACAGTTATCTGCATAGATGGATATAGAATTATATTTTCCTGGGGAAGTCAATGTTTTATCATTTGCAGTGATCTTCTCTGTACCTGCAATTTTTTTTTTTACTTAAGGATTATTTTGTCTGGTGCTAATATGGCCACCCCACCTTTATTTTGTTGTTAGTATTTACTTGATGTATCTTTGCCCCTTTATGTAGTTTCTACATAAAAATGTTTCTATGTTTTCGCTGTTTTTTTTTTTAAACAGCAGTTAGCTGGATTTCCCCAATTCGATCGGATAATCTCTTTTAACTGGGGTGATTATTCCATTTCCATTAATTGTGATTATTGACATATTTGGACTTGTTTCTTCTGTTTTAATTTTTTTTTGAGTTTCATTGGTTCCGCTTTGTGTATGTATCTAATTTTTCTTTTCTGGTCTATAAAAATTTAAGGTTTTTTTTTTTCTTACTACTTTTTTCTCTCCCCTGGGATAGAAGTTATAGCTTCCATTTTTACTCTTTAAATGATTATCTTGGGAATTTACTGTGCACATAAGACTTCACAACTTTTTTTTTTTTGAGTCAGTGTCTCTCTTTGTTGCCCAGGCTACAGTGGTGCCATGGCGTCAGCCTAGCTCACAGCAACCCCAAACTCCTGGGCTCAAGCGATCCTCCTGCCTCAGCCTCCCGAGTAGCTGGGACTACAGGCATGTGCCACCATGCCCGGCTAATTTTTTCTAGCTATATTAGTTGGCCAATTAATTTCTTTCTATTTATAGTAGAGATGGGGTCTCGCTCTTGCTCAGGCTGGTTTTGAACTCCTGACCTTGAGCAATCCACCTGCCTTGGCCTCCCAGAGTGCTAGGATTACAGGCGTGAGCCACCGGGCCCGGTCTAAGACTTCACAACTTTTAATGTTGGTATCCTGAGTGCCGTTACCTGCCTACCCTTCCTGATGGCGAGAAGGTCTAAAGACTCTAGTCATCTCTCTTCTAATTGACACACTCTGTTGTCTAGGATTTTAATCCTATTTTTTTTTTTATTAAGCGGATTTACCAGTTATTTTTACTTTATGAACACATGGTTATTTAGATTTACCTACATGTTTTACCCTCTTCACCTTTCCCCTTTGTCATTCCTTCTTGCATCTCAGACCTTCCTTTCTGAGATCCTCTTTTATTCTCTCTCCACTACATCCTTTAGAAGTTCTTTTACGTGGGCCGTTGGTGGTTAGAGCTTTTCATTTTTGTTAGTCTGAAAATGCCCTTGTTTTGCCCTTGTTCTTGAGGTATAATTTTAGATCTGCTATTCTAGCTTGGCAGTTATTTTTTTCTCAGCCCTATGCAGAGAGAATTTTGATGACTTCTGTTGCTGCTGTTAAAAAGTCTAATTGTTGCTGGTGTAAATTGCTACCTCTGTGTAGGGAGTGCTTGTTAATCCTCTTCATCTGAGGCTGCCTTCCTTTAAGCCTTTCTGCTTGTCTTTGCTGTTCTGTAGCTTTCCCATAATGTGTCTAGGAATAGGCTCCTTTTTAGTCTGTTTGGTGTAAATTATACTTCTTGTATATGTAGATTCATATCTTTATTAGTTCTGGAAAATTCTCAGTTTCTGCCTTTTCAAATGTAACCTCTTCTTTATTCTCTCTATATTTTCTTTCTGGGATCCAAATTAGAATATATGTTAGAATATTTCATTCTGCCCTTCCTATCTCTTAACTTCTTATTTTCCTCTTCTTTCCTTTGTGTTGCTTTTTATCTTTAGTTCTACCTTTTAGTTTACAAACTCTTTTCTTTTTTTAGCTGTGTCTAAGCTGTGTGTGTGTGTATGTGTGTGTGTGTGTATGTTATTTTTAAAACATCCTCCCTGCGATTTAACTTCAACAATTACAGTTTTTTTTTTTTTTTTTTTGAGACAGAGTCTCACTTTATTGCCCAGGCTAGAGTGAGTGCCGTGGTGTCAGCCTAGCTCACAGCAACCTCAAACTCCTGGGCTCAAGCAATCCTGCTGCCTCAGCCTCCCAAGTAGCTGGGACTACAGGCATGTGCCACCATGCCCGGCTAATTTTTTCTATATATATTAGTTGGCCAATTAATTTCTTTCTATTTTTATAGTAGAGATGGGGTCTCGCTCTTGCTCAGGCTGGTCTCGAACTCCTGAGCTCAAATGATCCGCCCACCTCGGCCTCCCAGAGAGCTAGGATTACAGGCTTGAGCCACCGCGCCCGGCCAACAATTACAGTTTTACTGCATGGATGTCCTTTGGTATCAAATCTATCTGGTCATTGTTGATCATGTCTTGTTACTTATTTGTGAGCTTGTGTTTGGCCAATCCTAATCTGGCAGAATTTGGAGGATATGGACTAAGGACGCTTCCGTCAGGAGATGATTTGCATTTTTATCTTCCAAGAGCCAAGAACACTATCCACCTGGGGCAGTTCTAGTCCGTTTCCAGGTACCTGGCTTACTAGTGGAGGATCAGGTCCACCCCCCCCACCTTGTTATTGGCCCAAGAATTAGTAGTCGATGTGACACTGATCTTCCCTCATGAGGGTTTTACTGTTCCGTTCTAGCTTCAACTTGATTTTTCTTGCCCCTCGGAAATTTCCCTTACTTCTTGTGATTCCACTGATGAAATTTTCTTTGCTTTAGAGTTTAGCTATCTTGTATGCAGAAGCTCTTCAGAGTGTCTGGTCTGCATGCTGCTGAAGCGGAAGTC
>VSMD01132874.1:0-25556 GCA_008750895.1 Mirza zaza | reverse complement strand
TAGCTCTCTGGGAGGCCGAGGTGGGCGGATCGTTTGAGCTCAGGAGTTCGAGACCAGCCTGAGCAAGAGCAAGACCCCATCTCTACTATAAATAGAAAGAAATTAATTGGCCAGCTAAAATATATATAGAAAAAATTAGCCGGGCATGGTGGCACATGCCTGTAGTCCCAGCTACTTGGGAGGCTGAGGCAGCAGGATTGCCTGAGCCCAGGAGTTTGAGGTTGCTGTGAGCTAGGCTGACTCCATGGCACTCACTCTAGCCTGGGCAATAAAGTGAAACTCTGTCTCAAAAAAAAAAAAAAAAAAAAAGCACATGTGATTTTGGAATGTATTTTATGAAGCATATAGTTTTCTGTTTTAAAATAGACATCAACCTAGTTTTATGGTAATGGACAGGTTACTCAGTCCACTTTGAGTTTCACTCTGAGTTCAGTGTTCCTATCTTGAAAATGTGAAAATTTAATTCACTAATAAATCTAATGTTGTTAGCATGAATGTAACCTGTCATTTAAGTGAAATTGTAAAAACTTAAGCCAACAAATAATTTTTATTTCCACCTACCTTTTCTGGTCAATTTCTCCCTAGTCTTGTTTCTAAAAAGATGGATTTTTTGTGTTTATCTCAAAATAACACAAATATTAATAAATTACCATCCTAGAAATAGCTTATTTCTCTAATAATACTAATTAAATTATTTCTTTTTATTTCCAAACATACGGAAAATTGATCCAAAAAATCTAAATTTTGGTATGAAATTTCTAAAAATTCTAGATAACATATAACATCATTTTATTTGCATAACAGAATTCAAAAATAAGTAAGGTGAGTACAACTGAAAATCAGAGTGATAGCTAGAAGCTTGCACTTCAATTGTGTTAGGGAAGAAAGACTACGTGGCAACAGAAGAGGTCTTCCACTCACTAACCAAGGGTTTGGGTTCAAAAGTAGCATGATTATGGAAAATTTTAAACATATATAAAAACAAAGAAAATTGCATACTAATCCACCACATACCCATCATGGAACTTCTTTCTATCAGGCAAAATATGTTTCATCTATATCTTTTCTCAATTCCTAACACTCCTTGAATTATTTTAAAACAAAAAGCAGCATACAATTTCATCTATAAAATTTTCCATTAGGCATATGTAAAATATAAGAGCTTTTGAAATTAAATATAATTAAATACAATTATCTTAGCAAATATTAATAATATCCAGTCAGGTTTCAAATTTGAGAAGTTTCAATTTTAACAATCATGAGCAGTCAGAAGATAGCTCACTTTCATGGATTGGAAGAATCAATACTGATAAATGTCCATACTGCCCAAAGTGATCTACAGGTTCACTGCAATCTCCAACAAAATTGTATTGTCTACCACTGAACTGTAAACTTAAAGATGATAAACATGGCAAATTATATATGTGTATTTTACCTTAGTAAAAAATAAATTTACAAAAAGGTCCATTGTCATTCTTCACAAAATAGAACATACATTGGGGAAAAGACAGTCTTCTCAATAAATGGGGTTGAGAAAATTGCCCATATGAAGAAGAATGAAATTAGACCCTTATCTCAATCCACATACAAGAATTAACTAAAATGGAGTAAAGTCTTAAATGTAAGACATGAAACCATAAAACTACTCAGAGGAAACCTGGGGAAAAGCTCCAGTGACCCGGGCAGTGATTTCTTGGCTAGGACCCCAAAAACATAGGAAACAAAAGTGGAAATGGACATGTAGCTTTGCATCAAACTAAAAAGCTTCTGTACAACAAAGGACCAATTAACAAGGTGAAAAGAAAAACCCAGGCTGAGAGAAAAATATTTGCAAATCATACATCTGATAAGGGTCTAACATCCAAAATATATATGGAAGTCAACGCCATTAAAAAAAGAAATAACTCTGTTAAAAAAAAATGGGCAAATGACCTGAATAGACATTTCTCAAGACATAAAAATGGCCTCTCTCTATATAAAATATAGGCCATATATATAAAATTCTCAACATTAATAATCATCAGAGAAATGCATATTAAAACCACAGTGAGCTACCCCCCTCACATTTGTTAGAATGGCTGTTAAAAAAGATGAAAGATAGGCAAAATGCACTGGCTAAAAGGTAAAGAGAGGGGAACACTTGCACACTATCGGTGGGAATCAAAATTAGTACAATTATTCTGGAAAACAGTGTGAAGATTCCTTAAAAAATTAAATAATAATTATCATATGAGCCAGCAATCCCACTTCTGGGTATATATTCAAAGGAATTGAAATCAGTACATCAAAGAAATACCTGCACTCTCACGTCCGTTGCAGCACTATTCACAATAGCCGAGATGTGGAAACAACCTAAGAGCCTGTCGAAGCATAAACAGGGTAAAGGAAAAGTGGCATGTATACGCAGTGGAATTCCACTCAGCCTTACAAAAGAAGGAAGTTATGATCTGCAAATGTTGAGCTCCTAGAAGTAGAGAATAGGTGGTTCGCAGACTGGGGCGGGAGAGGTGATGTGGATGGAAAAAGGAGAGATTTTAGTTAGACTGCACAAAGTTTCAGTCAGACAAGACGAATAAGTTCTACGGTGACTATAGCTAATAATGCATTTTATATTTCAAAATTGCTAAATAGATTTAAACTGTTCTTATCACAAAGAAATGTGAGGTAACAGATATGTTAATTAACCTTATTTAATAACTCCACAATATATACATGTATCATGAGATCGTATTTTATCCCATAAGTATATACAATTATTATTTGTCAATTTAAAGTAAAATTGAATTTAAAAATGTCAAAGTGAGATGTAACCAAATGTTGTGGAGTATGATATTAAATGGAACAAGCCAAATGTGAAATTAAGAAGATCTTCATCTTGTATGCAATGGAGTAATTCAGTGTTTTGATATAAAGACCTTTTCATTTCATTTAGTTGGGTAACTAGAAATTTTAAAAATAGACTATCAACATATTATTTAATTAAGTAGAAATAGCATTGCTATTGAGATTCTTAGTTGTATTTTTCCATAAATAGTTTTCTACAGATTCTTCAAGGTTAAACATAATTTTTTTTGCATCAAAATATACTTCTAGATATTTCATATCTTACTTCATTAAAAAATAATTTGGAGCAAATATACTATGGAAGTATTCATACAAAATGTAGTAGAACAAATGGAAATATAAAAATATTGTAAACTCTTATTTTTTGTTGTGCTTAGTTTTTTGTTTTAGTATATGCCATTTCTATCTGTCATTATATTAATTTCTAAGTCCATGTCTTATTTAATCTGTATTGATCCAGTGACATTTCATACACATTCATCGATTTGATTACATGAAAACTATTCATAGGACTGCACACATCTGCCATCTGTCATATACTTTTCACATAAATGATTTTCAACAGAAATCGAGTTTATCTTTTGTTAGTCCCTCCCCAGATTTCTCCTGGAGCCGTGACCATATTCTTCACTTTGTTGCTGGACCACAGATTTATACACAATATATTTTACTTTTATGTAGTTTAACCACATATTTAATTATTTGTTCTATCCTGCATTTATGATCTTTTCGTGTTATAAAGGCATGTATTCCCTTACTTCATTATAGAGAGAAATAAAATAAAATATCATTTATCACGTGATAGTTTATCATTTTTTAATTTATTTCCTCTAATTAATTTTTCTCCAGTTTCATTAATTTATTATCTTCTTTCTTCACTCATTCCAATTGTGTTTCTTTCACATTTTGCATTTTCTTTATTTTACTGAAATTTTCCTATTATTCTCTTTCAAATCTCAAAAATATCATTTCTGTACTTTTGTGTATGTGTGTATGTATGTGTGTGTGTTTTAAGTTGCTACCTCTTGATCCATGGGGTTAAATATTAAACATTTCAATGATTTTCTGAATCCTGGCAGTATACCTAGCTAGTCACAGACTAGTAAAAATAGTAAAGACGTTTTGGACCAAATAACGTTTTATAATGTTCAAATTCAGATCTGCATAGGTTCAGCTTTTCATAGTACGGTTTGGTTATGCATCATCACTTCCAAGTGCTGAAACATTAATGGTGTAGAGCTTACAAATTTATTTTAGAATATACTGATGCCTAAGCTGCAAGTAAGGTGGCAGAAATGATGCTCTTAATTTTCAAAATTTTCAAAATGGCTTTCTAAACTCACATGAGGTATGCAGTTTATTTGATGCTTATCAACACGGAGTCCAACAACTGCATTAGTGGGGATGATACAATTAGAGCTCATTTAGTCAGAAACTACTGGAGAAACCACTTCGGTAAGCTTTTTCCTATTCTCTACCAGGATATGTCCATACATCCTAAAATCCCATTTATTTAACTGAAGTCTAGTTTTAGGTATTTTAGCTGAAAGATTTCTTAACTGATGTGTTCCCTATAGCAGACAGCCTCAGTTACATACTGGTTTTGATTAAAGGAAAACTCATTTCTTTTACAATTTTGTCTTATATAGAGAATCATTTAGGACAAACAGTGAAAAGGAACATGGAAATTTAAAACCTGCCTTTCCACTTTAGCTGAAATTTCCTAGTTCGAACGTCTACATTCAATGTTAGAGTCACTCTTTACAGGAAGTTTTCCTTAACAGGAAGTGTTTTGCTTTTTGGTCACTAGTTATTTCTTTAAGTAGAAAAACTATGCTCTATAAGAAAATGGAAAAATGTTAAATTATACATTTAAAATTTATTTTATGATGCCAAAATTATATAGGACATTTTGAAAAACTGGTGTTTGGAAAATACATTTTAGTTTATAGCTGCATTAATACATTATTTTATTATGAATGATTTAAATAAACAGATATGATGATCAATATATTATCTCTCCTCATCATTTTCCAGAAATACTTGAAAATAAATCTGGACCTCCTCTTACTCCTACCTTAAATGCTTCACTCCTTGTACAATACAAGGAGTTTCTTTTTCTATGTAACTGACTTGCCATTATCACTCTAAAATTGTTGATGCATTTATCAGTGTTTAATAAGCAATCAATTTTCATGTATTTTTAAAACTTTTTCTCTATGTTGTCTTTTCAACCTTGGTTTTTCCAACTCAGGACACGAACCAGACCTGGCATGGTTAAGAACACCCACTGTCCCTGCATCGCCCACTCATTGCCCCTTCAGAGGACCAAATTATTCTTTAAAAATAAGGTGAACATTCTAATTTGAGTTTGGTTGCTGTGCTTTCACTTAATTTTGGGGGGTTATACTTTATTTCCTGATACTATAAAAATTAGTACTTTTACTATCGGGTTCATTTAAAGTTTGTTTGTCACTTGTTTTGACCACATTGGTTGTGACATGCTTTGCTGTGGTTTTTCTCATGTCTTGTTTCAGGCTCTGTTGAGATTCTTGGCTCTCTCAGTTTATAGTTTTCACCAAGTCAAAAAGTTTTTAGTCTTTTTAAAAAAATATTCATATTTGCTCTTTTATTCTGAACATACTAATTATGTGTATAATTTGCCAGTTGTGATGATCTATTCACTTTTCTGATTATTTTTCCTTTGTATGTTTCATTTTGGGTTATTTCTATTACTAGATTTTCAAATGCACTATTTTTTCTTTGTAATGTATAAATTGCTGTTCATCCCATTTATTATGTGTTTTTTTTAAAAAAATCTTATGTATTGTACTTTTTATAGAGACATTGGATTTGGTACTTTTCTTGTATCTTCCAATCTCTACTTACCACTTCGATATATGGAGTCTAGTTATAATGACTGTTTTAATGTCATCTGTTAATTCTAACTCTTGTTTTGAGTCAGTCGTGATTGATTTCTTATCTCCTTATTGTAGGTTGTGTTTTCCTGCTTCTTTGTATGACTAATAATTTTTTATTAGATGCCTAACTTTGTAAATGTTACCACACTTTCTCCTGGATACTTTCTGTATTCCCATAGATGTTACTAAGTTTCATTCTGAGATGTAGTGAAGTGACTTAGAAAGAATTTGATCCTTTTGGGTATCACTCTCAGGTTTTTCAGGCTGCACTAGGGCAGTGTTCTGTCTAGGGATAATTATACTTCGTTATTAAATCGCAATTCTTCCGAGTCGTCTATGCAATGCTCCGTGTGCTCTGAGGTTTTACTCCGGATGAGGGAAGCAGCACTGTTCCCAGCCTGTGCGAGGGTGGGGTACCATGTCATGTACGTCTTTAGGTGTCTCCTTCCTGGTTCTGGGCAATTCCTCACACTGCTGTGCCGACTGATAATGGGCTGAGTCATCAAGGACCCATCTGCAAGCTTCTGGTGGTCTTTCCCTATGCAGCTTTTCCTTCTTCGGTACGTAGCCCTGCCAACTCTGGTCACCTCGATTCTTCTAGACTCCACCCTCTGTAACTCCCATGTCAGGAGTGCTTCGGAGTTCCCTCCAGTCAATCAATCATATTTACCATGCAATAGCTTGAAGTAAGGTGGTATAACTGTTATGAAAACAGAATCAATGCAAAGATAATTGGGCATTGAATTTTGTGTAACTTTATCATTTTTGGTTTTAGAGGATTACATAAGAGGAGGAGTCAAGATAGTGAGTGTCCAGGAGATTGAAGTGTCGAAGGGAGGTTTTCAGTGGAAGATGTTGGAAGAAGTAGCAGGCATGGTCATGTCAAGGCAAGAACAAGTCATCCATTTACAGAAAATATACTGGGAGCTATACATGCAGATCTGAATCTCATGAATGAGTTTAAAACATCTTGCTATTTCTTGAAAATGCCTAATCTTTTTTCTAAAATCATGCTTTTCCTTATGCTATCTCATCAATCTGGAATGATCTATATCAACCCTTCCTTCCCCCACTGTCAAAATATAAATGCTAACTATAGGACAATTTCAAATGTCACTGCTTTTACAAAGACTTTTGTTATCTCTTCAATTAAATATGATCTCTTCCAGCTCTGCATTTGGCTTATACCCCTTGAGTATTTTCAATTTACCTTGTATTGTAAACACTGGTACACTTTTCTGTCTACTAGGTGGTCATTAGCTTCAGAGCAAGATAGTTTTCTGCATTCTTTGTATCTTTTATAGTAGTGGTTTTAACCATAGTATTTGGATAGTTTAACTGCTCTGAACTCATTGTGCAGTGTTTATTAAATAATTCATTAGTTAAAATTTAACCATTAAAGGTTGTAAATTTATTTAATAAATGAATTTAATGGAGTCAAGTTTAACTATTACAATGTTCTTTTGCATATATTATTTATAATTTCTAAAAAACAAGAGCAAGGGATGGTGCTGCAGTGGTCACTGGTCACTGAGCAATGTCAGTATAGCTTCTGCCTGTTGTATCTGATGCAGGATTGTGTTCAGTGCAACCCAACTTCGTTTCCCGTGTGTGGCCTACAGGAAAAGAATAGTGTCATTGCTGCTCTGGCAGTAATGGGAGATAAATTACATGTTGAAATGAATAATTGTTTCTAAATTCACTTCATAGATAACTTAATATCCTTCAAATTCTGCATTTAATTTATTGACATTTCCCACAAATGAGACACTGTATAGTAAAACAAATCAAACTTTTAATTGTTTTAGTTGTTTTACAACATTGTTATTTAAGGGTAGGTGAAAATAACATGTGAGATATAATAATCTAGTACCATAGGTAGTGAAAATGATGCCGCAGAAACTTATGAAATACTGAATGGCAAATTACAAAATGCAGATTGCTTCAGTAAACAAAGCAAGAAACCTGTAGTGTTGGACTAAAATGTGAAATAGTTGAAATTGTGATATGTAGTCATCCCAAGAATTATTTTCTCTTGTACACTCACAGCAAAAATATAGATATGCTTTCATAACTATCTTTCATTCAAAGCCACTGAAAAGAAATAAATAATACTAAGGATGCAAATCATAAAAACTTTGCTTTCTGCTCTTCCACCATGAACATCTGCATTGCAATTAAGCACAACAATTCACAGGCGTGAGCTGAAAATGTGCTGATGACAAGCATATTTCCACTTTTTAAATTATCATTGAGTAAATATTGCCTGGAAGTTCAGAGAACTGGAAATCAAATGTGAGAAGACCTCACTCAAGTGAAAGAATATCACTCAAAAGTTTTTCCCAATTTTTGATTCATGCCACAATCATTATTGAACTTTTGCTAATATCTAATTCTTTCTTAATCTTGTCACTTCAAGTGATCAATTGACAAGACTTAAAAACTATGAAGTAAAATATAATAAACTTGTATGGATTCTCCTAGCTTATATAATTTAGTAAACATGGGAGAATCCATAATGATACCAGAGCATGTTTACTAGGAACAGAAACTGTAAGTTCTTAGCGTTGGAAATTTGGTGTATAGCCCCATCTCCATGTGACCATAATCCTTGTACATTTAATTAATTTTGTTATTCCATTCCACTTAAAACTAAAGCATGTTTGTCATAAAGAAGAATTAGTGCCTTTACTAATGTTATTGTTTTAAAAAAATCACAAAAGCTAAATAACAATCATGAAAGTATTGAAATGTTCTTCTTTATGTCACTTCTTGTTTGATCACTATGTTGTATAGCTAATCTGTCCAAAGAATGGAATTTACAAAGGAATTTTTAAATAATTTTATTTTCTGCAATAGCAAACTTGTAATGGTCTAGTTATATGATAAATCATATTTTTACACACTTTGTGCATACTGAGAAACTGATATTTTCTGGGCAATTTGATTGAAACTAAAGATAAAAAGAGGTGTTAGGTATAATTCTAACCTTGAGAAATATACAGTTAGTGGCAGGGAAGTATGTACATAGATTATTACAATAAGAACCCTAAACAAAATAGGAGCACACAATCAACAAACACATATTGAACAAGCTCTATATCCTAAGCACTGTGTTGAAATCTACATATGCTAAATTTCCATTAAAAATGGAGTGAACTTTTCTGCTAACAAATACCAGAAAATATTTTATAGAGATGGTACTTAAGCTGCACTTTGAAAGGCAGATACAGTCCCTAAATGGAGAGAAGATAAAGATATTCACTGCTAAAGAAGTAATGGTTATAAAGGTCTAGGCCTAACCTGGATGCAGAAATTGGTGGGATTTGTCACTGGAACACAACGTAAGTGGAGAGGAGAGGGATGAGTTATTGGAGGTGGTTTTCATAAATATGGGGTAGATTCCACAGGTGACCGTGTGATGCAGTTTGTCCAGATCAGTGCTGATATTGTGGTTTTTTGGAGTCACAATTAATAGCATTCCTTTTTGCTCCCAAAAGTTGTCTTTTTTTACAGATAAAGTACAAGGTTATTCGCCATGGAGAAGTTAACTAATAAAGAGTTTTGTACATTAGCCCCTAAGCAACAGGAGGTAGAAGTATCTAAGTCAGAGAGTAATATACATGCCTATCCTTAAAGATAACCCTGGCAGAAATGTGGAGAATAGTCAGGAGTGAGACTGAAACTAGGCACAACCATGTAGAAAACAGTGTTAGCACAGGCAGCAACAAGGGAGACTGAGTTAAAGCAGTGTCAGTGAGAAAGAGCGGTTTTCTCCCACAGGAAGAATCCAGTCTCTTGGCTATATCCTCTGCAAAAGAGCTGGAACACACTCTTGCCTTCCTTCTGTTTTCTGTGTGTGTTCTCAGGGCAGTCTTGTCTACTCGGAGCATGTCACTTGCTCCGAGTGTGACTTGTAATTACTACATACTCGTCTTCCTCCCTGGACTTGAGGGCAGACTGTCTCTTTTGTTGGCCTGTTCTTGGAACTGTTCTCAACATGTACAAGAAAATCCACACATATGTGTGAAAGAATGTTTGAAGGTAGTTATTGAGTTATGCCATAAGTGGAATCCATTGCATACAATGCTTAACTCCATAAAGAGCATCAGTCTTTCCTTAACTTGAGAACACGTACTGCTGTGCTCCTGTGGGCTGGATCTTGTGCATCTCCCTGAGCTCCATCTGTTAAATGTTCCTGCTCATTTTCCCTGAGAAGAGGAGGATAATGGCTGATCCATTGCCCTCCGTCGCTGCACAGCACAGAACTAAACTCTCAATTACCCACAACACAAACGGCACTGCTGACTCCTGTGATGATACCCCGTGCTGTTTGTCTCCAAACGATCTTCATGTGGGCCAAAAGCTCTGCTCCCAATACTGCTGGGACAATTTCCTTAAGCAGATTTAAGAAACTGTGTGTGAGTCTTTCCTGTCAATACCTGAATTCTGTTATCTGTGGCAATTTAGACTTATAGAGGCATGGGTATTAGTTCTAAAATGCTAGAAATATATATTCTATTAAAATATATGTATATGCACCACAACAGTGTGGTTACATCAAAAATAATACAGGCACCTCCAACCTACTGGCAACATTTATATTTTAATACATTTCCCTTTTGGAGGATTTTTTAAACTATTGCATATATTTTCTATACTAATTCTATCATTCTTAGTTTTTTAGCAATTAGAATAAATATATGTATATGCGTATGTGTGTATATATAATATCTTCTACCATTTGTTTACCTAGTTTTACATTTCCTATAGAAAAGCCAAGATAAATACTTGATTCTTTCTATATATTTAACAATTTTTGAAAAATGATTTGATATTCTCAGTAAAAATACATTCTTAATTGCTTTACTTACAAAAGCCAAGAACCAGAAAGAAGTCAAATGCTCATCAATAGAATGATTAAATGAATTGTGCTCTATCTGTGCAATGAAACATTGCATAGTAATCCAAATTAATTAACAATGCCCACAATAGCATAAATAGATCTCACAGATTAAATATTGAGTTAAGGAAGCCAGAGAAAAGTACTTATTTTGGGACTCCATTTTTACGAAGGATGAGAAACAGGCTAAACTAATCTCTGGTAATAGAAGTGAGATTAGTATCTACCCTTCGGGCAGACACTGCTGAGGTGGCCTGAGGAGTCTCTGGAAAGGAGGAAGCTTTCTATTTTCTCATCTGGGTATTGTTACATAGATGTATGCATGTGCTAAAATGTATCAAACTGGACATGAAAGATCTCTACAATATAAAGTACGTAAATTATGATGTAATTTTAAAAGTGGTTTGGTTGCCTAGCATCACAGTGGCAGCTAATCATGCAGATACATGCACACACATGTGGACACCTCACCCACCACCCACACTCATTCCCGTGAGCTCAGGGAGCTCATAGCATGCGCTTCAGTCACGAGAGTTATGCAAGTTATCCACACTGATGTTCAAATTGTCTTTTGTGAGGGCCTCTTCATGTTGCTCCTGTGCTTTTTAAAAATTAATTTATTTTTTATTCTTTTTCCATTTAAAATTTAATTTTTCTCAGCTTCTTCCTATGTCTTTTCTACACTTATCCCTAGTAGTTGTTGATTGTTTCCTTGATATTTGGCATGCTGTTCCAGACCCATTTTGAATGTTTCCTGCCCCAAACCTGAAATTAACTTTCCCCAAATAGGACATCCTTTAAATAATACATGCTACTTTGGAATGCCAATCTGTAATCTAGGAGAACTCTTTTTTACTGTGTTGGTCTCAGTTTCAAGCTTATTTCTGTTTACAAAAAGACAAACTCTATTTTTAATATATAAATTCTAGTATTGACTCATACCAGGAATTTGACTTTAAATTTAATACCGAAAATTTTTACTTAACCTCCTTCATGTTATCTGTTTTCCTATGAGAAGACTCTTGTTTCTTTAGAATTCCCACAGTGTTGATGGTAGATTTGGAGTACTGCATAGTTACTAACCACTAAATTAATCCAGCAAGACATACACTTCAGAATAACAACACTAGAATAGCAACATTAACATTAGCAGCAATAAGATGACAATTTACATTTTTCACAGTACCTTGATCTTCTGGTGTATCTCACCACCAATATATGGTTAAATTATTGTTACTGTAAATCACATGGATTTTCTGTGTGATTATGCCACAATGATATTATCTGCAGCATTTAGGCTCCTTTTTCCATTTCATCTTCAATTCTAAAATTTGGATTTTTAGATTGTATTTTCATAATTATGTAATAAATAATTACATAATTCCAAAGTGAAACATACAAAACAAGGTCTGGTTGAGAGTCTGGTCTCTACCACTATCTACCCTCCTCTATTCTTATCTTCCCTAAAGAGGTATGGATTTTTATTCAATTTTGTAATCTACACTTCCACTTAAAAATATAACAATCTTTTGCTTTGTGATCTATTCTATTTGTGATGTTCCTCTTTTTTGGACATAATTTCATGTTTAGGAATGTTTGCATTTCAGTTCTAATGCAAACGTTTGGTTCTACCTTCAAATCAATAATTTTATATATTATCCTTAGTGACCTCTATTTTTATTTTGTTTTTGTTTGGGGATTGGAGTTTGCTTTATTGAGTATTGGTTCTCTCCTCTAAGCAATAATGAAATCAATTTATAATCTCTTATTTCCTCTTATTCTTTTACTCCAGAAATAATAATAATGTAAATGTCACTGTTTATTCTACATTTCAATGTTCTTCAATTCTCCTGAGTACGTTTTTCTTTTTTTCATTTAGGTGACATTTACACAACAAAAAAATTAACCATTTTAAGGTGCATAATTTAGTAATATTTAGTGTATTCACAATATTATGCAACCATCATCTGTTTCTACTTCTAAGCATTTTTATCATCCCAAAAGGAAACTTGTACCCACTGTGCAATCACTTCCTTTTCCCCTCTCCTTCAGGCAACCAGGAATCTGGCTTCTATCTGTATGAATTTACTTATTCTACATGTTCTATATAAATGGGATCATACAATATGTGCTCTTTGGTGTCTGGCATCTTTCCCTTGGCATAATGATGTTGTGGTTTAGCCACAGGGTAGCACATGTCAGTACATCCTTCCTCTTTGTGGATGGGTATCATTCCACTGTACAGATAAGTACCACATTTGATTTCTATCTTTTGACTATTGTGGATACTATTCCTACTACTTTTTGATAATTGCTATGAATATTCATTGCCAGAGTAAATAGTCATTATGAAAATCTCTTTTATAATAATTACTAACTCTTTATGTAATTAATTGTTACCATTAGTACCTATGCCAATATATGTCTAGTAATTTGGGTTATCTAAAGATTTCTCTAATTTAAATTGTTCAGGAAGAGCTCCATGAATTTTTACATGTTGATAACTTTCAGTATCTATAATATTTGAAAGTACGTTGCCAGGATATGAAATCCTTGAATTAGCTTGCCTTTCCTTTGGCAGTGCAAAATATGTCATACCATCACCCTTGGCAAAAAATGTCACTATATAAAAGTTCGTTGTTAGTCTTATTATCTTTTCCCTATAAGTGATGAGTTATTTTCTTCCGAGAATCTGGACAATTCTATCTTTTCCTTTTTATTTTTTAAGGACAGTAGTTTTACTAAAATAGGACTCAGTGATGGTGGGTCTGGGTCAGTTTTTCTAGGTATACAGTTTCCTCTTTCAGCACAACGTTTTATACTTTTTGTCAATTAGTCTTGGAAGTTGGTGTTTGTTCTGTTTTATTACACCTGTATTGCTGCTTTTGAGTACTGGTGAGTTTCTTGACTATCACTTTCACCTGTCACTTTCTCTAGCATCACTTTTTCTGCTTTACTTTTTAATTTTAATTTTGTTTGCTTTCTACCTCCTTTTTCTAAAGATATGATTTGCTATATTTACTTAGTCTATACTGAATTTTAATTTATTTATAATCCTTTGCTGAGTTTTATAACTTTCTTTTGGAGGTTTTCTAATTCTGATTCATATTGTTATCTTATACTTTCTTTCATTTGCTCAACTTCATTTAAATTGTCTTAAACCATTTGGTAAGTTTTCTGTATGTTTTAGTCATGTATTTATGGAGTGCTGCCATTATGTCTGTAGAGAGTTCTCTGCTCCTTTTCCTCTTGTTCATATATTAACTTTATATAGGATTTTGTTATAATTTTTTTTCTTTGCTTATTTTTATAAATCTATTTTAATTTCTTCTTTAAACCTTGATTTTTTGGGGAAAATGTGTTATTTAAATTCAGATATGTGTGGTTGTTTTTGCTATTTACATCTAACATAACTTCATGGCAAAAAGAGCAAAGAATTCATCTCAGATATATGCTAGATTTATTGGAGTTAGACTATCTAACATGTACAGCACCTGGCTTTTGAATTTTGTACCTTTTGCCTTGCAAGTTTAACAAAAAGAAAATTTCAGATTTTAGGTATTGTCAATTGCCGTCAAGACAAAATGGCTTCTATGTTTCAGATAAAAGTTTGGTTTAATAAGTTAACCCATCATTATCAAAATTATGAATCCCATTAGCTTTTTTAAAATTTTAATTGTTTTTTTTTTCTTTTTTTAATTTTTTTTTATTTCAGCATATTATGGGGGCTTAGGTTACTTACGTGTGTGCCTTTCTCCCTCCCCCTCAGTCAGAGCTTCAAGCGGGTCCATCCCCCAGATGGTGTACATGGCATTCATTATGTATATATATATTCCCATCCCCTCCTCCCCCCTCCCATCTGCCTGACGCCCAATAAATGTTATTCCTATATGTCCACTTATGTGTTGATCAGTTAATACCAATTTGCTGGTGAGTACATGTGGTGCTTGTTTTTCCATTCTTGAGATACTTCACTTAGTAGAGTGGGTTCCAGCTCTATCCAGGAAAATACAAGAGGTGCTAGTTCACCATTGTTTCTTATTGCTGAACATTACTCCATGATATACATATGCCACATTTTATTAATCCACTCATGTATTGATGGGCACTTGGGTTGTTTCCACATCTTTGGAATTGTGATTTGTGCTGCTATAAACATTTGAGTGCAGGTGTCTTTTTCATAGAGTGACTTTTGTTCTTTTGGGTAGATGACCAGTAATGGGATTGCTGGATCAAATGGTAGATCTACTTGTATCTCTTTAAGGTATCTCCATAGTGCTTTCCACAGAGGTTGAACTAGTTTGCAGTCCCATCAGCAGTGTAGGATTTTTCCTATCTCTCCACATCTACGCAAACATTTATTGTTTGGGGACTTTTTGATAAAGGCCATTCTCACTGGAGATAAGTGATATCTCATTGTGGTTTTGATTTGCATTTCCCTGATGATTAGAGATATCGAGCATTTTTTCATATGTCTGTTGGCCATTCTTCTGTCTTCTTTAGAGAAGTTTCTGTTCATGTCCATTGCCCACTTTTTGGTAGGATTGTTTGATATTTTCTTGCTGATTTTCCTGAGTTCTAAATGGATTCTAGTTATCAGCCCTTTATCAGATGTTTAGATTGCAAAAATTTTCTCCCATTCTGTAGGTTGTCTGTTTGTTCTCATGACAGTTTCTTTGGATGTGCAGAAGCTTTATTAATTTGGTCAGGTCCCATTTATAGCTTTAATTGTGATTAAAGATTACATGCAGTAAGAAACATAGGTATTCAATGTACATTTTGATGAGTTGTGATAGATGTATATGTCTTTGTAACCAACACTCTGATGGAGATACAGAATGTTTCCATCATCCCAGAAACCTTTCTCTTGTTCCTAAGCACCCTTGAGTCCTCCCCATTTCTCCCATTGAGAATTTTGTCAATAGTAGCTTTGGATAGTTGATGGAGAAAGAATCAACTATTAATATATAACCCTATAAGTTATATTTTATTATTTGTGCCTTTAAATAACTATATATATTTATTTATTTTGCAAAAAATTCTGCCCAAGAATATCTTAGATATTTATTTCAGAGTCACAGTCATTTATATTTATATAAATGTAAACTATATAAATAAACATTTATTTATTTTTCCTGAAAATTAAGCATTGCTTAATTCAAAAGGTTTCTCTTTATACTTTGATGGTATTGCTCCATTCTTTTCTAATAGCAATGTGGTGCATGCAAAGTCAGATGCAAATCTCAGTATTTGTTCCTCTCTGGACAATGTCTACATTTGTTCTCACTTTTTTTATATGTAGCTTTTGTATTTTTTCTTAACCATTTCTGTTCTGAAAATTGACTGTTAGGTGTCTACATATTTTAGAATGTATCTTTCTCTGAATTGTTTGGTTCCTTCCATTTTAATATTTCTTTCATGCAAATAATGCATTTAGAAAATGTATACTGAGCTTCTGAGTTGATTAGCCCCATAATTTCATATTTTTAAATTATCATTCTGTATTTATTTGACTTTTTATTTTAGTCCATCTACTTTTTTTCTGAAGCTAACATTTAACATTTACATTATTTTAGGACTTTTAACACGAATATGGTATCCTATTCTATTTCTTGGAGTATGTTAATTATAATTAAAAATATTTTTGTATTAACTCAGTTTACTTTTGTTTTAGTTGTAGTATATAAATTTGTAGCCCTTCTTACTTGTTTCTATACAACATTCCAAGCATGGGGAATGGTATGGAAAATAGTATCAAATATCTACTTATTATCATGATAAAGAAATGGCTAGAATTAATCTCCAAAATGCTATTTCCCTTGTGCCTCCCGATCTGCTATTTGCCATTCCAAATGCATATTTTTATACATATAATATCCTTAAGGAAATATTTTTAATTGCAATAAATTCTCCAAAAGCAAAAGTTTGACATTAATCCTGAGGTAATTCATGGGACTCTAAGCAGATTTTTTCCTGCAGACCCAGGTGGGTTGGGGAAGCTTCTTTATATTTAGTCCAGGAAATTCATGCAGTGCCTTGGAAAGATAGACTATGGAAAAGTCAGTTTAACAACATGCATTTTTTTCTCACATAGAGAAAGCAAACTAAGCACAATGGCATGAATGATGTTATTTAGCCTGTTGCTGTTTTGTCCAAGAAAATAATAAATCTTACAGATAATCGTCAATATCACAGTAAACCATAGGTCACGGTGTGATGCAATTGGATATCAAATTGTCTGCATTTTGTGTACGTCTTTTATATTGAAAAGTCTTAACTTTATTTTAAATTTCTAAGCTTTAGTTTTTAGAGCAGTTTTAGATTTGCAGAAAAATCGAGAAAGTGCAGCAAGCTTCATATACCTCCCACCCCCTCTACAATATTCTCTCTTTTATTGACATCTTGCATTAGTATGGAAAATTTGTTATAATTGGTAAACTAATATTTATATATTAGTATTAACCAAAGTCCTTAATTTACATCAGATTTGATTCTGTGTTGTACAGTTCTATGGTTTGCCGAAGTATAATGTCACATATGCACCATTGCAGTATCATGCAGGATAACTTCACTGCCCTGCGGTCTTCTATGCTTCATCTGTTCGTCCCTTTTCTCCCCTCCCCAACCCCTGGAACCACTGAGCTTTATACCTTCTGGAGAGTTTCGCTTTAACTGAATGTTCCATAGGTAGAATTTTACAGTGTGTAGCCTTCTTATATATGGTTTGTTCACGTGGTAATATGCACTTAACGCTCCTCCTTAAATGGTTTGATAACCCATTTTTATTTATTGCTGATTAATATTGCACTGCATGGGTGTAATGGAGTTTGTTTATCCATTCTCCTGTCGAAAGATATCTTGCTTTTTTGTGGACGTAAGTTTTCATATATTTGAGAAATTATCTAGGATACCTGCCATTCCAAGTGCACATTTAGAGGGACCTTGTTGGACCATTAGTAAGAGTACATATAGCTTTATGAGAAACTGTCCAATGTCTTCCAAAGTGGTTGTAACATTTTGCATTCCCACCAGCAGTGAATGAGAGTTCCTGTTGATAGAGATCCTTTGCTAATACTTACATTGTCAATGACTTGGATTTTTCCCATTGTAATAACTATGCAGTGGAATCTCACTAATCTGATTTGCAGTTCCCTACTGACACATAGGTTCTTTGTATATTTTGGATGCCATTCCCTTTTCAAATATATCTTCTGCAAGTAATTCTCCCCAATCCATGACTTGTCTTCTCATTTCCTTTGGAGTTTTTATTGCAGAGCATAAGTTTTTAATTTTACTGAAATCCAGGTTTTTGATTTTTTTCATAAAATATACCTTTGGTGATGTACCTAGAAAGTCATCAACAAACCCGAGGTCACCTAGATTTTCTCCTATGTTATTTCTAGAATTTTAATAAAATTGTACTTTACTTTTAGGTATATGATCCGTTTGGGGTTAACTTTTGTGAAAGTTATGTCTCTGTCTAGATTCTTTTAATATCCTTTGCAAATAGATATCCAGTTTTTTCATCACCATTTATTGAAAAGTCTATCATTTCTTCTTTGAGTTACTTTTGCTCCTTTGTCAAAGATAAATTGACTCTATTTGTGTGGTTGTGTTTTGGGCTCTCTATTCTGTTCCATTGATCTATTGTGTGTGTGTGTGTGTGTGTGTGTGTGTGTGTGTGTGTGTAGCCAATGCCACATTGTCTTGATTACTATAGCTTTAACACAAGTCTCGAATTCAGGCAGTGCCAGTCATCCAACTTTGCTCTTCTTCAATGTTGTGTTGCTTATTATCGGTCCTCTGCCTGTCCATCTTACCTTTAAAATCAATGAGTTCATATCCACAAAATAACTTGCTGAGACTTTTATTAAGATTGTATTAAATCTATAGATCAAATTTCAAAAAACTGATGTCTTGACAATATTTAACCCTACTATCCACAAACATAAAAAAAATATAGTTTACAGTTTTCCTAATACAGATCTTACACATTTTTAATATTTGTATGCAAATATTTAATTTTGGGGGGGTGATAATGTAAATGTTACTGTAGTTTTAATTTCAAATTCCACTTGTTCATTGCTAGTATACAGGAAAACACTTGACTTGTATATATTAACTTTGTATTCTGCAACATTTCTATATCACTCATTATTTCCAGGAGTTATTTTGTCAGTTATTTTGGATTTTCTACATAGACTATCAGTTATCTGCAAATAAAAACAGTTTTGCTTCTTTCTTCCAAATCTGTATATCTTTTATTTCCTTTTCATATCACTTTACTTTAGCTAGGACTTTCAATATGATGTTAAAAAGAAGTGGTAACAAAAAACATATCTTCTTTATTCCTGATCTCAGTGGAAAAGCTTTTAGTTTCTTACCATGAAGTATAATGTTAGTTGTAGGTATTTTGTAGGTCTTCTTTCATCAAGGTTCAGAAAGTTTCCCTTTATCCCTAGTTTACTGTGAGTTTTTATCGCGAAAAGGTGTTTGATTTTGTCAAATGCTTCTTTTCTGCACACCTTGCTATAATAATATGGTCTTTCTTTATTTTCCTGTCAATATGATAAATTATGATAATTAATATTCAAATGTTGAAACAGCATTGGAGCCTGGAATGAATTTCAGGTGGTTGCAGTATATAATTATTTTTATGCATTGATGGCTTTGATTTGCTGATATTTGTTCAGTGTTTTGTATCTCTGTTTATGAAAGATACTGGTTTGTAGTTTTCTTGTAATGTCTTTTTCTGGTTTTGGTATTGATATTAGTGCAATTCTTGCCTCAAATAATGAGTAAGAAAATATTTTCTCTGATTCTGCCTTCTGAAAATGCTTGTAGAAAATTGGTATGGTATCTTCCTGAAATGTTTGGTAGAATTCACCATCAAATTCATATAAGCCTTTTGCTTCTTGTTTGGAAAGATTATTAATTATTACTTTGATTTCTTTAATAGATATAGGACTATTCAGTATTGACTGTTTCTTCTGGGCAGATTGTATCTTACAAGGAAATGGTCCATTTCATTGATGTTGTCAAATTTGTGGGCATAGAGTTGTTTACAATATGTCTTTAAAACCACTTTGGTACCAGCATGCACTATAGTCGATAGCCACAGATGAATGCACACAGCCGAGCGTAGACTTCAGTCGACAGCCAAAAGTTTTTACTTTTACAGCTTTTATCTCTGCAGTTGCAGTGTGTACATTCAGCTAATAAGTTACTACGAATCTGTGACCTTTTAACAAGTCCTTAGTAGGAGTTATTATAGTTATTAACTAAAGCTAAAGCTTTAGTTAATAAAGCTGCCTGTAAAGTAAAATAAGGTTTCAGTGCTTTAAAGCTTTCCTCATCACACAAGAGCAAAAACGGATTCGTCGTCAATGCACAGCACAAAATACCATGCAAACTATGAGTGCCGGCTGTGGGCAAGCTTTTGCTGCTGGTGATGCCTTACTGAAGTGGTTAATGTTCACAGGATCTGTAGTGATGTCTCCTCTTTAATTTCTGATATTAGTAATTTGTGTCTTCTCTCTTTTTTTTCTTTTTTAGCCTAGCTAGTATTTATTGACTTTATTAATCTTTTCCAAGGATAAGCTTAGGTTTTGTTGATTTTCTCTATTGATTTTCTGTTTTATTATTTATTGATTTCTGCTTTAATTTTATTTATTTTTTCTTCTGCTCACTTTGGATTTAGTTTGTTTTTAATTTTCTAATTTCTAAGGTAAATGCTTAAATTGTTTGTTTTGAGCTTTCTTTTTTCCCCAAATAAACATTAAATGATTTAAGTTTTCCTCTGAGCACTGATTTGTATGAATTTCAAACATTTTGGTAAGTTGCATTTCAGTTTTCATTCACTTAGAAATTTTTTTTAATGTCTCTTGAGATTTCTTTTTTGATCCATGTGTTATTTTAATAAATGTTATTTTAATAAGTGTTATTTAATCACCAAATGTTTTGGCATTTTCTAGATATCTTTCTGTTATTGATTTCTATTATGGTTTAGTTTTATTGTAGTCTGAGGACATATGTTTTATGATTTCTATTCTTTTAAATATTTTAATTTATGTTTTATGGCCCATAATATGGTATATTTTGATGAATGTTCCACATGGACTTGAGAAGAATGTGTACTTTGCTATTATTGGGTGTAGTATTTACAAATGTCAATTTTATCCAATTGATTGATAATACTATTGAATTCAACTGTAATCTTACCGATTTTTTGCCTGTTGGGTCTGTCCATTTCTGATAGAAAGATGTTGAAGTTACAACTCCCATAGTTGATTTATCCATTACTCCTTGAAGTTCTATTCATTTTTGCCCACACATATTTTAATGCTCTGTCGTTGGGTGCATACACATGAAAGATTATTTAATCTTAGTGACTTGATCCATTTATGACTATGCAGTACCTCTCTTTATGCCTGATCATTTTGCTTGTTCTTTATTCTACAATTTCTAAAATAAGTCTATCTACTCTAGCTTTTCTTTTGACTAGTGTTAGCATTGTATGTCTTTCTCTATCCCTTTACTTTAAACTATAAGTCTCTTTATATTATACTTAAAGTGGATTTCATAAAGACAATATACAGTTGGTTTTTGCATTTTGATCCACTCTGACAATCTCTACTTTTTAAATGGTGTATTAAGATCATTAACATTATACTTATTATTGACAGAGTTGGGTTAATGTGTATAATGTTTATTATTGTTTCCATTCATGTCCTTGTTCTTTGTTCCATTTTTGTCTTCTATTATTTCTCTGCATTTTTAAAATTTAATTATGCATTTTGTGTTTCCATTTCCTCTCCATTCTTAGCATATCAGCTACTTCCTGACTTTATGTCTTTTTAATAGTTGTCCTAGAGGTTATAATATGCATTTACAACTAATCTAAGTCCATGTCAAATAACCTTATTCCTTTTCACAGGTAGTGCAAGTGTCCTATAATAGCAAAGTATTTCTAATTCCTCTATTCCATTCCTTGCCTCTTTGTTGTCATTCATTGCACCTATATATAACCTATTATCATCAAATACATTGTTGTTATTGTTTTGGGCAAACTGTTGTATGTTAAATCAATGAATAATAAGAAATATTAAAGTTTTACTTTTCCTTCAATTATTCCTTCTCTAATGCACTTCTTTTCTTTATGTAGTTCTGAGTTTCTGGCCTATACAATTTTCCTTCTCTCTTGAGAACTTCTTTGAACATTTCTTGTAAGACATGACTATTGGCAGCAAATTCCCTCTATTTTTGTTTGACTGAGAAATTCTTTATCTTTCACTTTTGAAGGATAACTGTGCAAGATACAGAATTCTAGGTGCACGTTTTTCTCTGTCGGCTTTAAATATTTCAGTACACTTTTCTTACTTGTGTGGTTCCTGAGAAGAAATGGGGTGTAATTCTTATCTATGTTCCTCCGTAGGTAAAGTGTTCTTTTTTCCTTCTAGTTCCCATTAAGATTTGTTCCATATATTGGATTTTCTGAAGTTTGAATATAATACACTAGGTATTTAGTGTGTGTGTGTGTTCACGGTACATAATTTTCAGGAAAATCATTGGCTGGTATAATTGGAAATATAAGCAAACAGACAAGTGGGCATACACATATAGTGACATGTTTTATTTATTGGTAAGTCATTGGTTACAGTGGCAAACCTTATGGGATTGATGCACTTTCTAAAACAAAGTGAAGGATGTTTGGGAGTTATTTTCTTGTTGAGGGAGTCAGAAGAGGAATTTTTTATAATATTTTATTAACTTGAGATCAAAAGGATTTGGGGTTAATATTCTAAGCCCAACATACAGCCTGGAGTAAGGAAAGGCTATGACAATTTTATAAATTGAAGAAAGGCCAGAAGGCCAGAATGAGCAAAGGAGGGGAGCGAGAATATCGTTGAGTATCACATGATAGAGAGTCCACAGACAAAATTTTCCCATTTACTATTTGACAGGAAAGCCACGGGTGGCATTTCAGCACAGGCTTTGCAGAGGTGTGCTTTACCAGAACATCTGGGTGCTTGTGAGAATGGATTGGAGGGTGTGGTTAAAAGCAGTGGCTTGAATCACGGGGTACCTGCTGATGGAGAGAAACATGCTGATTCAAGACATAGCCTGAGGGTACGGTTGACAGAATTTGGTGGTGGATTCTATGAGGTAGGAGAGAAGGAAGGAGACTCCCAACTTCTTTACTTCGGAGCTTATGGTGAAAGCAACTGGGTGGATGAAGGTGCTGCCATCCAAAGTGGAAAAGACCGTAGAAAGAGTCTTCAACTAAAATGTTTTAATTTCCAGATTCTGAGCTAAGGAAGAAGACTCACATGGCAAATTAGAAATATAATAATATTACTAACAGAAAGTTAGTATCATCAGCAAATGGAATTTCAGAGGTTGACACAGAATTATTAGGCCACACTGCTAGTTACAGATCCATAATTTAATTTTAGGCTTTTCTAACTCCCAAATGTATGTTTTTGACTATCGAGCTAAGGAGCTAGTCAAGCTCACAATTTTATGAAATCTGAAACATTCCTTTAATCACATCCATTCTAAAGAACTACTATGTTATAAGCACCACATAATCTGTTTGTTATATGCATACTGTTTGTAATCCTTTTCCAAACCTTGCAGATGATTATAATAATTCATTTCTTAGAAGAGAAAATTGAGTTCTAAAGAGGTAAAAACAAACTGCCATCTCGCACTTCTATGACCCCCAGCAGGATAGAAAGAATAGAGTTCTTAGTAGAAAATGACTACTTAAGCTTTGGTTAAAAAAAAAGTATACACCCTCTTCATGATTAATAGTAAAATAAAGTCTACTGAGGAATGAATCGAGTTTATTTGGGGAATAAAATGCTAAAATATATCAGATCATGTGTGCAATGTTTAGCGATATCTGCATATTTACTTAATTGCATGATTCCCCAGTGGAACCAGCTATTATGTCAAGATCTCACGCCATCTACTAGTAACAATGAATGTCACAAGGATGCATGGCAGGGTCTCTAACAGTGAAATGAAAGCTTTGCCTGCAGTTCCTTTCCACCGTCATTAGAATAGATTATACACCAGGCATCCAGTGCAAGAGAGTGAGCAGCCACTTCTTTCATGTCGGGGCGTTTGAGGAACTCACCGCTAACTGATTGCAATGTCACCAGGAGAGAGCTCAGTTACAGAATAGCACAGCTGGAGCAGCTGCTTTCTTCCAAAGTACAATTACCTTGTTCACAGAACCAATGTATTCATTTGAGCAGACCTATTTCTTTTCTGTTCTCAGATTGTAAATGTGTATCAATGTGTAGCCCAACACAAATATGGTAAAATGTATTATATTTGAGGTCAACTAACAGTATTTTGGTGTGACTTCAGATATAAGGTATCGCCTCTAAAATAAACTAAAATATTGGTAAGAGACAACGTAAGCTTAAGAAAACAAACAATAATGAGAACAAAAATAACAGCATGAATGGAAAACCAAATAAAAAAATTCGAAGCCACTGCTATTAATAACTTTGTGAAAACAATGTATTTTTTAATGCTTTCGGCAGGGGTAGGGAACCTGCGGCCTTCTGGTTTCAAGATTGTTCTTTTATAAGCTCCAAAGGAGACAAGAACAGCTTCATCTTCTCTAATTCTCCCCTTTTAATGAAAGGATTTGTTCTACAAAATTTGGAGTCAGTCAAAAGGCTGCACTTAAGGACCTAGAAGGCTGCATTTTGCCTTATGGCCACAGGTTTTCCACACCTGCGACTCTTTCGACCTTTTCCCTAATACATAGTTTACAGAACAACTTCCCTAATTTTTCCCCAGGAGTCAATGCTTAATTATTTAATTTAGGTATCTAGGTGTGATGTATTTAACATGACAGTTGAAGCTACGAACTCCTGGCACCTCACAAAGCAATGGTGAAGGGGACATAGCGGCTCCACCCCTGTCGCCTGTGAAGCGTGGGCGCAGAGCGGCACCGCTCCCTGCCTGTGACTCACGGCTTATAACGTGGGGCTAGTAAGAGTGACTACCTCACAGGGTTGCCATGGAGATTAAATGAATTAATATTTCGTATGCCTGCATAATGGGGTCTGATACATACTGAATGCTATGCAAAGTGTTTGTTTCACAAGTATTTTCCTGATATTTTCTAAATATATGTGTTTTATAAATGGTCTAAATGTTTTACATCTGCTTACCTCATTTATTATTCATAATTTGATAATCTGAATTCCTAGCCGAGTAACTGCAATCATCCCTATAACACTTCAGCTTCTTCTTGCAATTCAAAGCCAGCTTCTCCTATATTTCTGTGATGGAACACACTTTCTTATTTTCTTTTCTTTTATTTTTCTGTTTTTTTTAAATTTTTAATTTACTTATTTTTTTCAGAATATTATGGGGGTACAAACGTTTGTTACATGAATTGCTATTGTACAGTTTGAGTCAAAGTTATAAGCGGGTCATGACCACATTGAACCTGTTAGGTGTGAATTTCCTCTCTGCTCCTCCTCCTCACACCTGCTTGATTTCCACTGAATTTTACTACCATGTGTGCACAAGAGTGCTGATCTATAAGTTTCAGTTTAGTAGTGAGTACATATGGTTTTTGTTCTTCCATTCTTGTGACATTTCACTTAAAAGGATGGTCTCCAGTTACATCCAGATTGTTACAAAAGGTATTAGTTCACCTTTTTTTTTATGGCTGAGTAATACTCCATGTATAAATATATACCACATTTATTAATCCACTTATGTATTGATGGGCACTTGGGTTGTTTCAACATCTTTGCAATAGTAAATTATGCTGCTGTAAACATTCGAGTGCAAGTGTCTTTTTTATAAAACATCTTTTTTTTTTTTTTTTTTTTTTCCTTTGGGTAGATACC